>CAVNYN010288298.1:0-27352 GCA_963692815.1 Nyctanthes arbor-tristis | reverse complement strand
TTACCGACTTTAGAGGCTCTCTATATCAAGGATTGCCTTGGGCTTCTCCAGGTTTGCTTTGATTCCTCTCTGGTCAACTATGTATCCTAAAAATTCCTCAATGTGCTGCTTAGATTGAAGGCTTTTGACGAGCATGTCGTCAATGTATACTTCCATGGTTTTTCCAAGCTGACTCTTGAACATGGAGTTTACCAGTCGCTGGTAAGTTGTCCCTGTATTTTTTAATCCGAACAGCATCATCTTGTAGCAATAGAGTCTTCTGTCTATTACAAACGAAGTGTATTCCTCGTCCACTAAGTGCATGGGGATTTGATGATAACCTGAATAAGCATCCATGAAACTTAAAGTAGTGGCATAAGCCATCTGGTCGATTCTGGGTAGGGCAAAGACGCTCTTCCGATCTAGCTTTATTCAGATCTGTAAAGTCAATGCAAATTCTCCAAGCGCCGTTACTCTTTTTAACCAAGACAAGATTGGCTACCCATTGAGGATATAACCCTTCTCTTATAAATTAACTTTCGAGTAGTTTGTCCACCTCCTTGGCTAAAGCCTCATATCTTTCACTATTGAGGGGTCATCTTTTTTGTTTTACAGTTTGGCCATAGGGTCGACATTGAGTTTATGGCATGCGTGTTTGGGGTCAATGCCCTCTATGTCCTCATAGACCCATGCAAAGACATCTAAGTTTTGTTTCAAGAACTGGACAAGTGGGGTTCTCATCGGCTCTTTCAGCCCTAACCCAATTTTGAGTTCCACTTCCAGCCTATCGTCACTTAGTCTTATAGTCTCGAGCTCATTACCTGGGCAAGCTGGTACTCCAGAATTACCAACCCTTAGATCCAAGGTATAAACTTTTAACAGACATTTCGAGTAAGTGACATATTTTGGGTTGAGTTCCGGCGACGTAGGTTGGTCACCTTACATGGTCGCAATTCCTTGGTAGTGGGGAACTCCATGACACGATGAAATGCTGAGGTCGTAGCTTTAAGCTCGTACAAGAGGGGTCGGCTGAGTATCGCATTGTACCTTGAAGGCGCATCTACAATAAGGAAGTCTGCCAACTCTCTAATTCGATAGGGAACGTGACCTGACCATTGGTCTTTGTGTGGTCGCTGGTGAAGCCTTGAAGCCTAACTTTGTAGGGCTGTATATCCCTAGGATCCATCTTCATATGTTGGAAAGTCTCCCAATAGATAATGTTCGTAGTGTTACCATTATTGACTAGGGTCCTCTGAATTTTGACCCCAGACAGTGTCATGGTAATGACCAGGGCGCTCACATAGGGGTTTGGTTGGCTGCCGACAGCCTGACAGTGAGGGAAGAAAGAACTCGCTAGAGAGGAAGAGAAATGTTTCTCAGGTGTGTGATAGGAGATCTAGACTTTACACACGAGACCTTGTCTCTGTCTCCTAGAACATCTGTGCCAAGTTCTCCGATGCTAAGCATGTGGATCCCAGCAGGAGGTCGGCTCTTAGGAGGCTGGGTTTCAAGGTCTACTAGGGGACGAGCATGTTGTTCCAACCCTTGGTGATTTGCTATGAAGTCACCCAAGTATCCCTGCCCAATCAACTATTCGATCTCTCGCCTTAGGTGCCTACAGTCGTTTGTGCCATGCCCCACGACCTTGTGGTACCTGCAGTATTTGGATCAATCCGCATTTTTTACCCTCCCCCTTATGGGTTTAGCCTCAAGCAAGATCAGGTCTCCCCTTAGAAGGTCGAAGATGTATTTTGCATAAACATTAAAGATAGTAATCGGCTCAGGAATGGTGGAAGTTTTCTTATCTTTTCTCTTGTTGGAAACTTTTTTTACCCCGAAGTCTTTTTGTTTGTGGCTATTTAGCTATTTTCTCCATTGACCCATCTCGTAGGTTTTTTGAGAGTCCGGTTGGTAATCTTGAAGAATTTCTAGAGGTGAACTTATCATCCCTTGGCAAGAATGAGTGAGTATCAGGCTCTTTCTCCTTTATTCGCACTTGTTTATTCGCTGTGGCTCAAGCAACCTTGGCCTTCTGTGGCCCTGTAGGGGCTAGCAGCCCAGTCTTTTGAAAATGCTACCCCCGCCGTGCTTTCAGGCGCGTGTTGTTGGGAAGTTGGCGGGTTATGTTATTGTAGCCGCTATACTTCCTCAGTGAGGGCTTCCACTTGCCGCCAGAGGGTCACAGTTTCTGTGGCCACCGGAGGTTGTGAGGAACTGGCTCCAATCACGCCTCAGTCACTTCAAAGCCTGAGGGCAGTTAGCCATAACTGCTTCTTGTTTTTTTGGCTTCTGGAGGTTCTTCCACTCATTTCCTTTCAACGAGAGTTTTTTACACAGCTTTTTGTAATGTGTTCACATAGACGGCGCCAATTTGTTGATATTAAATTCAGCCTTCGACTCAACAAACAAGATTTGTATTCGCGGGAAATTTGTATTTGAATCGGCTTGTTTAGTTAATATGTAAAGGTAAGGAATGTTTTGCAATAAATGAGAGAAAGTAAATGTACCAAAGGCAAGAAGAATGAGATTTTTTTTTTGTATGGGAACCCCCCCTCTCAGCTTCGCTTGCCTCTATTTATAATCCCTTCCTTTGCCAGTTGTATGGGGCGATAATTACATGTATTTAATGCTAGGCCCATATGAATGACCTATGAGTCATGTGAACTGGGATTTGACCTCTACTTTTCAACTAAAGACTACTTACGTCATTATGTGCGGGGCCAGTGGCCATTATCGTGCATTTAATGTTAAATTCCCATCAGCCGTAAGTGATAGAGTCCCTCACATGGGTTCCCCAATAGGTACTTAGCTGACTAAACCCGATATCAACAAAATGGTTGGCTGAAAAAGGTCCCCAAAATCTAGCTCGAAGCCCCAAGGTCCTCAACCACATCATTAGCCTCAGTATTAGGTTTGGCCTCCTCGTCATCCTCCGTAGCCAATCCGACTTTGCCATTAGTCGAGCAATTATCTCCCCATCTTGAGAACCTGTCAAGTAGAAAAATAACAACTATATTACTAGTCAAGCTGTTGGCAAGATTTCCATAATGTAGAAGGACGTCAATGTTGTATAAAAATATGAGAATGCTTTCTGAATCGGTGGTACTAACGTAAATAGACATTTTTCAATCAACAACATCTTGAATTCCATATCAAAGAACTACCAGGAGCATGGAGTTCAAGATTTGTAATATTACAAGGACATCCATAAATTAAACAACAGTAAGCCTACAAGCCATCCAGGCAATCTCTTAATTCTACTACTAGTGATTATATTTCAAGTATTGAATAATATTTTTCCTTTTATTTTTGGTCCACTACTCAAGGTTCAGTTCCTCTTTCAAGCTTTGAAAGAAAATAACTAACGGATGCACCAAAATACATCAAACATGAAAATTAGTTTACCTTATCTTGGAGAAGAGCATAGCTAGTTTACCTTATCATGCACAAGTTAGATAACAATTAGTAACCTACAAGCTTACTTTTGTGTTTAAGAACATCTAAACTCTGTTAGCCAATGTGTACATATATATGTTTGGTTTAAGAAAATCTGAACTTTTTAAACTAAGATCTACAGATCTTATTTCTGCCACTAAATTTTATCCTTACTGTGCAATTTCATTTCAAAGATTAAGAAGATCTAAAACATTTTTTTTACTAACATGTATATCGTCTTTACATAACTAAATTTTAGCCTTATTGTTCAAGTTTAGTGTAAAGTCTAATTCAAATAATATATATCTTCTTTATGTAGCTAAATTTTATCCTTCGTGTTCAACTTCATTATAGATTCAGCCTATTGTTAGAAATTATTAAATTAGTAAAATATCAGACCAATTATATGTATTCCATGATAGGATATTATATTATTGAGACAAATTTGATGAAGTACCTCAGGATCTGATCAAGTTTATCAAGTACTTGTGGCAACCTTAAAGTTAATATTATAGAAAGACCTAACCCAAATGCCTTGCGCTGTGTGGAGCTTACATTTTCAACCTGCAACAATATATAAGATAAAAGGTCAAATATGTCAGTAAAATTTAATTTGGTGCGAAAATAAGGCAAAATGCATAGAAGGCAACAAGAAGTAACTACCGGGACACAAAATGAGATGAAACCACAGCAAAATAAAGCAAGCTATTAACTAAGGAAAGCAAAGCACCATAACCTACTAGCTAATAACAAAAACCAAAGCAAAAACACATTGAACCACAGAAATAGAGGCCAAATAAAAGCCAACAAAGGAGCAATTAGCCTTACCAACAAAAGAACCAAGCATCAAGATGCCTTGCCAAAATTAATTCCAGCCCATTGGGAGACTATCTTCATATTCCATCTACAGCAGAAATAGAAAGCAAAGCAAATCAGAGGAAATTATTGCGAAATTCCTGCTGGAACATTCTTCCCTTACTAAACCTCATTCATTTTTCTCTTTCACCAATCATGCACTTGTCGTGGACTATTCAATTGTTATTTGCATCTCATCCTAAAAATCAACAAACCTGTCATCATCCTATTCAACAAAATATTTCAATTTAATGTCTCGAGTTAACAATAGCTATTTTCAAAAATTTTGACAAACTTTCTCTTATCAATTAAAGCATACCAAAGAGTGTCAGAACACTAAACCTAGCAACAAAATACGCTAACTTCAGGTATATGTGCTAATATATATCTCCAAAGCTACTCTAAAATTGCTAACATCCTTACATAACGTGAGCTTAATTGCACAAAGAAACACAATAATACATACTTGGAGTGATTATGTATTTAATTCCCACATTATACCTAGAGTTCATCACAAGAGAAGACAAATGGTAAAAGGAAAATGATTATTAAGCATCACTTCAATAGAATCTTTATGCAAGTGAAAAATTTATAATTGCATGCCTATACTTGCATCAGCAGGAGGAAAATTGCCTACTAATTTCTCCATGCAAAGATATATACACCCCTACTTTTTAAGAAAAATGTTAACAGGTATCAAGTACTATGAATTAGCACAAATTCAAATATGGGTAAAATTGTGACAAATGCTACTAAACTTCACATAATCTTGAATTTACTTGGTTTAGAAAATATAAAAAATCAATTGTTCGATCGTTGTTTTAGTACTTCAATCCTCCACATAAATAATGGGAAAATGCACCAAATAAATTCACCAAGCCATATCAATGGGTTGTACATCCTCTTGTAGCTCATCCAACAAGTTTTCACTTGCACACATAGTAAAGCTGAATATTAATTCATAGATAGAAGTAAAAAAGTAGACAATTTTCAATCTAAATACTTTCAACGTCTTGTGAAGTTACGCTTGATATGCTTTGACTCTAGAACCTAGTTGAGTTTGCATAAAAACTTGAAACATAAGTGAAATCATCATCCATAGAGAAAGTGAAACATTAAGCTGCATAGAAGAATCATAGATGGAAAAACTGCCAAGCAGCTCAATAATGTGCTCAGAACCATAATTCACAAGTCATTTGTTTGTAGAAGTTAATAACTATCGAAGCTTCTAGTGGGCACTAAATATTCTATAATGACCAAAGGAAAACGGGGCAGATATTAAGAAATGAAGGAAATGACCTAGGGAAGCCTCTAAAATAAAAGAAATATACTTTACTCACATCAATTTTACTACAAGAAAGACACCAAAACCAAAGACTAAAATGAAATACCAAGCTTGCATTCAACAAGTGCTTGAGTCTACACAAATGCATAAAATAAAAACGCATAATTAATCTAACTGCAAATTGAAGAAAAAAATAAGGGAGAAAAAATTCACATGGCATACAAGATAATGGCAAGCAATTCTCACACGTTTGTTGAACCTATTTGCTCGCTTTTCAACTTTAGTCTACTCAATGGCAGAACTAAAATGGAAAGGAAGGGCTTCTACTTTGTCTTGATAGTAAGGCCTCTTCTGTACCAGCATAGTAGTTGCGGAATCAAATCATTTGGCACCGCTGCTGCACCTCTGTGGGGTGAATAGCAATAGAACAAGGCAAACAGGGAAGAAAGAAACTGGAGCTGAGAGGCCATAGATTTCAGGAAAGGGAAGAGGAGATTTTGGGTTTGTAGTCATTAGGTCTCCAATGTCAACCAAGGTCAATAGTTGTAGGGCCTCGGAAATGGGCCCCCAAGAACCTCTCCCAACTTAACGACCTAGTGGCCAGACGACCAAAAAACGTGGAAATCCATTCCAGCGACCTAAGGGATGAATCTCCCTTCTACGCATTGCCAGGGTTCAAGAACGTTTAGCCTCTACACCCACGAGCTCATAGTTCCCCAATCTACTTCTGCGACCTACTAGTAGACTTCTCACCTAAACAGCGTCTTAGGAACCCCCCATAGAAAATCTTATCACTCATGACTGATGGGATTCCAACATTAAATGCAAAGCAGTGGTTACCCATCCCATGCATGGCTTGGGCAGCCATTAGTCAAAAGTGAATGATTAATCTCAGCTGATTTGACCCTTGCGTCATTCTTGTGGGTCCAACATTAAATGAATGCAATCATTGTTTCTATACAAACGACAAGGTTACACTCTAAATAGAGTGAATGAAGCTGAAAAAAGGGGGACCCAGAAAAAGAAAACCTCATTCTTCTTGTCTTTGGAACATTTACTATCTTCCATTTATTGCATACATTTCTTGCCTTTACACAGTAACTACACAAGCCGATTCAAATACAAATTTCCTGTGAATATCAATCTTGTTTGTTGGATCAAAGGCTAAATTTTGATATCAACAAGGTTGATACCACCGGTATTGTTTGCTTGAGGGACGGAGAGGCCCAATGAACGAACAGCGGTGATGCTCGGCTGATAAGAGAAGAAGAGAAATTATGGATTGCCAAAGGAGGTCGAAATGGAAAGTAGGTTAAATTGGCCAGGTGAACACATTAGTCCCAAATGGGCTAGATCCAAGTTATAGCCACCACCTTCTCCTTTTATTTAGACGACAAGTAGTTGTCTCTGTAGGCCAAACCCGCTATTGAGGCGACCAGATTTGTCCCTACAATACCACTTACTTTTTGAAGCGACCTCCACGTCGCTGCAATAGGGGTCGGACCAATTGTTCCTACTTCTTGTATCCTCCCTAGAAGAAAAATGTTAGAAATTATATGGGCTAGCAACTCACTGAGTAGATAAGCTCACAAATACATGTATATAGGTTTCTGTATTAATTTTTCTGAAAATGTTGCTGAACATGTAATACATAAATATAACTAAATTTCTTTAAAAATCTTCTAGTTAACTTCCAAATGAAATATTGAATCATGAAACTGCTGAGAATACTATGAATAGAATCTGAAAAATTGAACTGAATTATATAATTTCTCAATATACTATAAACTAAGTTATAAAAGCTGGAACTTAGATAATTGCTTATAACCGGAAAATTCACACCAAAAGTACCGCTGAGCCATAATGCACATGTATGTATAGAGTAGTCTCGATGCACAGGGCATACTACTCAGAATTGCGTGTGCTCTTCCGATCTCTGAATAATTGGTCGTATGTGCGCAGAGTAAGAGTCCCAAAGGCAAACACCACCATACACGGCCCAAATGTATGGCGATGGGTCCCAAGGACTTATATATAACTGGTCTTACACTATGGAAAGAATCACACAATGCAGTGTGGGTAAATCCCTGAACTAGTCAATACACCCTGGAACAAGTCACACGATACAGAATAGGTAATCACTATTCTGGTCAATGCACCTTGGAACAAAACACATGATGCAGAGCAGGTAAAGATCGCATAGATATTTTGGTCGTTTTGAAAACAATTTGTATACTATGCTTTTCTCACGAATCTTATAACATGACATAATATGCTTTTATGGAAATTCTTAACGACTAAGATAACTATTTCTTTTTTGAAATCACATTCTAAAGATAATAGCATGCTCAAACATTTTATGAATTTTATATATCATTATAATAATGAAAACATGCTTGACTTTAAGAAAGAATTGTATTTTATAGAAAAGAATTGTATTTAATAGGACATAATGAAAAGCATGCTTAATATCTAGAAAAACATTTTTCCACTCATAAAAGACGATATTTAGCTCAAATGGCATGCCTTTCCAACCGGCTTGTTGTCATCTAGAATAATAACAAATCTAAATTTAATATCCAATGTCCTTGTCAAACAAGAAATATAATTCCACTTTAACTTTTGGAACCAATGTCAATTTTTATATTAAATTCCAGTCATCCAATTGTTGCCATATGATCACTGACTATCCTTTCATGTACAAATCTTGTGACGTCATACGTTGAAGACCCAATAATATATCATCTAAAATAAATTCATCAACAATACTAACAATCTTAATTTACTTATTTCACTTAATTGCTCACAACTTGATAATTCCACATGTATTAACACATACGTCTTGAACCATATCTTTTCCTTAAGTTCACTTATATCATTAACATATCATGTCCTCATCAACCATCAGCATTTGCATATCAAATCATATATCCATCGATAGTCCCTGAAATATATCATGCCATCATCTTGTCAAATGCCCAATAATATTACCAAATAAAAATTAGCCACATAAATAAAATTTCCTTTAGTCACCAAAATTTATATAATATCAATTCCTTAACTAATCACAATACAATCTTGTTCCAACTAATACATTTTACCTTGTTTCCAACACACACACACACACACACACATATCAATTAAAATCAATAACATATCAATTGAACTCAAAATCCCATTTACACTCTTTATCTATTCTCATTTAAATTATTCCACTTACTTATTCATTCATAAGACATAAAGTCTCAAATTCTCAATAGCACTAAACCCATTCATTTCATAATATTCTTCCACTTATTTTCAACATTTCCACTACTTCCCATTGTTAACTATCACTTCTATTCTTAGACTATTTCTCAAGAACCATTACATCATGAATTCCAATATCCATATTCATGTACATTAAAAGAAATCCACAACCTAGATTTACCAACTCATTTTTCACGACCATTTTACTATAAATTACATTTACCAAGCATAATCTAAAAATCCCCAAATTTCATAACTAGGGTTTATGACGATTTCATAATAATGTGTTATTGAAGTTACTAACTTAAAACCCATCCTTTTTATAGTATATAGAACAATTATTAAGCCTCAATTCATAAAAATAAACCATAAAATCAGGACCCAATACAAAATGCATAAACCCAAAAAAAAAAAAAAGAAAAAAAAAAGCCCCTCTTGACATATCTCTTTTGATTTATGGAAGAAAATCTAACACCCATGTGTTAAACTGTGTCAACCAAGTACAAAACCCCCAAATCTGTCTCCCTTTTCCTTTCTTTTTCTTTTTCTTCTTTTTGCTGAAAATCATGGGTGGTGTGTGCGTTTTGTGTGTAGTGTGTGTATGTTTTGACCCCAAAATGCAAGAAGTCTTGTTTAAATTGGGAAATTTGCACTCAGAGCCCATCAACTTATTTATATGCTATAAGTTGGTCCTTGATAATATTATTTACCCATAAATCCTTCGACATTTAATTCTTTCACTTAAACCCTTTGATTAACTAAGATTTTGACCCAAATAATTTAATTTTGACCTTGACTTGACTATTCCACCTTTAACTTTACGGATAAAAGTTGAACTTTGAAAATAGGAGAGTGGGTCGTTACAGTGCTTCAATGAACTATATATATAGATTTTATGACTAGTGCAAAGGAAGATTTAATGTCAAGATTTGGAAAATATTTACAGACTTCTATAACTGTTGGCAAGTGGTAGCTCTTATTGATGAAAAAGTATTGTGCATGCACGGAGGACTTTTGCCTGATCTGCACTACTTGGCTCAGGTAAGAAATCTATGATGTCCAACTGATGTTCCACAAACTTGTCTGTGTTGCTATCTACTAGGGTCAGATCCCAATAAAGATGTCAAAGTTTGTGGAATGAATGATAGTGGAGTATCCCACACTTTTGGTACTGATAAGGTGACAGAATTTCTAGAGAAGTATGCATATCTTATTTGCCGAGACTAGAGGGTTTAAGCTCTTTTATGGCATTTATTAATCTACAACTATCTTGGATCATTGGGGAGTTATTGACTTTTTGATTCATTGTAGGTAGTTGAAAATGGATATGAGTTTTTGTGCTAATAGATAGCCTGTCATGATATTTTCTACCTTGAGTTACTATGGAGATCGAATTTGACAATGCTGGTGCTATGATAAGTGTAGATGAGACTTTGTTGTGTTCTTTTCAAATATTGAAGCGAGTAGAAAAGAAGCCAAAGTTTGGATTTAGAAGCCAACTACAACCAAATTGGGCACCACTCAAGTGAAAACAAAGGTACCAAATTTACATGGGGATGGTATAAAAAGTGATTTATGGTCAATCTTGTCTATGTAAAAGCTTGTTTTAAAATGATTTGATTGGTTTAATTCGTGTTCTTCACACCATCATCTTCTTTTTCTTCCCCAATAATAAAATAGGTACTTTAAAATAGCTGCACATACTCTATGTGGGTATATATATATATGGGTATTTAGTCACACCTCATTTTAATATGTGTGGGTAATTTAGTAAATGCGCTTTATTTGTTATTTGATATTTATTATGTGTAGGTAAATATTTTTAACTATATTTTTACCCACAGATAAAATAGCCGCACATACTCTATGGGTATACTATTACCGACAAATATATGTACTTTTACCCACCCAGTAATTGTACTTTTACCCACACATAATCTTATTATTCACCTGCACATAGTAAATTACATGTTAGCATCCATGTCATCATCCACATCAGTAAATATGTCATGTGACACGTCATCATCTATGGCAACTTCACCTATTTGGCAGTATCTTTACCAACACGTATTACATCATTTACCTACACATGTATGAGGAGGTAAAAATAAAAGATTTACCCACACATATGCCTATGTTTGGGTAAAAACTTTTCTCTATGGACTGATAGCCACACTTGTTGACACTTATTGTATGATTGAGTAAAAGTGTTTCCACACACATAACAATATCATTACCCAAATTTACATGTTTGGGTAAAGCCTTTGTTTTCTTGTAATGTTATTGTTGTTGTTGTTATTACTTTAAGTAATAATTTCTTTTAAAGTATTTTTTAAAAAAAAGGAACGTGACAAAGTTATATGAAAGCATCTTTGGAAACTAAAATGCTAAACATACATTTTTTTTTACCTAGCTAATGTTGCTTAAATGTACATTTACTTGACAATGTGGCTATTTTAAATTGTTAAAGAATATATTTTTATAAATGCCTTGGTATCTATAGTTCTCATAAAAGCTAAACCTGAGCCTGAACACCCTATACAGAGTCACTAATTTGAGATTTCTAAAACTGTGGGGTGCCAATACATTAGGGATATGCTGATTTACATTTTACTAGCACATATATACAGACAGGACAGATAAAGCACTAGGCAACAGTAAGGTAGGTAGGCCCAGTGAGGATTTTTGTCATGCAAATATGGGGGTCATTGCTTTTAGAGTTCCATACGGATCCAGACTCTTATTCCATAGTTTTTATTGCAAATATATTAGCCTTTATTTTTCTAGTAAAATCAATATATATATGTTTTAAATAACTTAAGTCGTGGGCAAAATTTTTCCCACCTTTGGGTGGTTCTTTAAGCATTCAGATGACGTCACTTATGACATCAGTTATAAGCATTATTTTAGTGAATGTCTGGGGGTATTTTGGTCCTTTTATTTGTATTCTTAGTTGGCAGAATTCATTGATGGCTGATTTTTTGTCTCAACGGATTCCCTTTTCCCCCAAAACTTAAATCTTTATCTTATCTGAAAGGATTTCAAGTTTTCATCTTCAATCTTTGATCTTATACTTTCATTAGCGTTCATCAGGATTAACCGTGAAAGAATTAATTGTTTTGATTTTCTTGCTTTGGTGGAGTCGCATTACAAATTGGTAAGTTGTCTTTAATTAGGGTAATTGTTATCTCTGTACTCCAATAGAATTCCTTATTACTTTGAATTGGATTGCTAATTTTTGAGTATTTTCGTTATCGTGAGTTACTTCAGAAATATATTTTTAGGAATGTATGTAAATAGTGTTAACCTTAGAATTTTTAGTTTTCAACTTTTTGAATTTGGCTTCAATTAGTATTTGGTACAGATCGGAAGAGCACCTAGTAAAGACTGTAGAATGTTGAAATCCTTAATCTTGAGTCCATCTTCTTTAATTTCTTCTTCAGACGTTTGTGTATATATAGGGTGGTAGAGCTTTTTGTTTTCACTGTGTTCTTGCAGATTTTCTATTCACTTTATACATCCCACTATTGCCAAAATCTATAATCAACTTTTTTTATTTTTTAGGAACTCAATGGTTCTGGTGAAATTTTATTGATGATGTAGATCTTAATTTGCTCAAGAAGAATAACGCATCTGTTTTAGATGATTGCCATTCATTAGGTGATTGACAGATTGAGTCAAATTTCATATGTCTAATATCCAATACAAGCCTGCATCACACATTCAGATTTTACTTCTGGGATTGTTATCAGTGAACAAGATATGGTGCTTGAACCTCCTTTCCAAAAAAAAAAAGGAAATATAGTGCTCGAACGTAGTTTTCCACTAGATTTGTACATATTTAAGTCTTTTGATGATATTATTTCTAGTCCACAAATCAATGGTGACGATCAATTTGGTAATGATTAATTTTTTCACTAATCTTTAAATATATTTCCGTTGTCTGCATTCTCTTTTTCCCTGCATAAATTTTTCTATGTGTGGTAGTTCATGTGTAATTGCATACTCTAATTTCTTATGTATTTTTGTTAGGAGTTAATTAATTTGAATGTCAAAATATAAACATATATGTATGTGGATATTTTTAATTTTTGGTTGTTATTATTTGATATATTCTTTCCTTTGTCTATAGACGCTATTGGAGTTCTAAATCGAGATACACTGAAGTTCATGTACGCTTGAAATTCCACTTGGTCATTGAGTTTGTCCAAGAGGATTTAGAGCAAGTCAAATGCAAATGCTATTGTCTTTATTATTTTAATCATTGCTTATATTTTTTAACGCCTTTTTTATTTAATTGTGGAGTAGGAAGCAATTTTCTTGCAGTTTTTGGTCTGATCATGCAAAGGACATGAGCAAATATATTTATATTCAGAATCCTCACCAAGAGACCTACATTATCACTTTGTAATTGTGTACGAAGGATGATTGCGGTACTCATACATCTCTTTTTAAACTTTTACATTATTTTCCAATAATGGATGTTCCTTTTTATCCATATTTACTTTCTTAATTAATTATTTTTCGTGTATAGGTGACACTGTCCTAGCCAATTCTTACTATGTCACGAAATTGATTATTAATGAAAGCATCCCAGAGATTGAGGAGTTTCGCAACAAGTTAGGTTCTATTAACCAATGTATTAAACTAAATTGAAATTGTGGAATGGATTTGTGCCTAGCTGTTTATCTTCTTAATATGTGTTATTTTCCTCGATTGCTGACATCTCCAAAGAAAGCTTCATCCTTACAAGTTGGTAGTGATTTTATTAATCCTGGAGCAGTCAAGTTGGTATAATAAACCAGTTTCACTTATATCTTGTGAATTATTAATAATTTTACTACATCATACATTATTAAATTTCCATATACTCTGCCTTACTAAAGCAAATTGTTTCTAACTTTTTTTACCACTTTTATTCTTAGAGAACTAGATGCTGAATTTTCAGTAAGATTACATCCGTTATAATCCCCCCTCAAAAAAAAAAAAAATTGGTCCTATCTTGGACACAGTAGAGAAGGCTGTGTGAAAAATGTAATCAAATTTGGTGATGGATACAAATGTGTAGAGTGCAACATGGAGTTTCCTATGGGTGTTTTTCGTTATCTGGTCAAGGTGGTCATTGAAGATAAGACAAGTTCAATGCAATTATTACTGTGGGATCATGAGCGCAGGCAACTGCTAAGGAAAACAGCCAGTGAACTGCATGAGATTTTGAGCCTGGTGCGTTGATGTTGTAATGTTTATCACTATTTGTTTTGAGCTTATAATGTAGAATTGATTTTACATGGTATGATCTGCTTAAATGTGTTTATGAAGAGGTTGGTGATACTGCTACATCTAAGGAGATGGAAGACTTTGCTAGTTGACCCTTCTGTTTAGAGGCAAAGTCAACGAAGATAGTTTCATCAAGCATAAGAAAGTTTACTCTATAATGTTTTCTCTTGAGGTTGTTTATTAAATATTTGTTATGTTTTTTGATTTCTTCTTAAGAAACCAAACTCTGACTCTGATATAGATGCTTTTTTTGGTCCAACTATTGTTTCAGATTCCAATGTAAGTCTCGCTATCAGTCAATGAATAAGAATATTACTCTTTTTATCCATTTTTATTAAGCTTATTTTTTCTACAGGTGCATTATGTTGGGTTAATGTCTAGAGACGATGATAGAGTGGCTTCGAAACCCCCTATCAAGAAGTCTTTATTTGATGCTTCAGATAGCAATAATAAGTAATCGTCTGCAAAACATCTATGAGCAAGATACGGAGAGTAATTAAGTAAGAGAAACATTAATATGAGTGTGGGAGAATCTTTAAGAACAAGTCTTTATCTTAAGCTACATCTTTCATATTCCTTGTTGAATTTTCATACTTTTTGCTTGGGTCCGTTTACATACACTCTTATGGTTGGAATGTTTGAATTGGGATACTTTGGTTATATAATAAAACTATTTTAAATTGCTGAGTTTAATAGTCATTTGGAGATTTTTATATCTGGTCATATTATGTTGGGATACTTTGCTAAGATCTTTTAAAATATTTGAAATGCTAGGCTTAATATTGTTACTTTGATAGTTTTAGAGTTTGTCTTTTCATGCTAATGGCTGGATGTTATATTCGTTACGTCAATTGTATATCAATTTTATTGATTTCTTGGTTTGTTTAGTGCTCAATAGATTGTAGCTTACTTTATGTATACGCCACATTTTTCCCTATATGTAGATAGTTAATCACAGATTATGTCAATGTTGCGAAGTGGTGATGACGATTTCAGATTATGTAGTCTCAGACAGCATATATGGTTAGTAGAGTCTTGGATATTTACTTGGAATTCAAATGGTATACATGCCTGTCAAGGACATTAAGATATGAAATTTTATGTTATTAAGCATCCTGTTAGCATTATATTTCTCCCTTTTTTCCTTATCTTTTTTGTTTTATTTGTCATTTTTTATTTACTTATTCTTCTCTTTTTTTTACATAGTCATGCTTCATTTTTATTCTCTCCACCTTTACTGCATCTTATGTAGAATTAATATTAAGTACATTAGGTGTATATGTCTGTGGGCAGAATGCATGTATGTAGATAGTGAAGTATCATACTTGTAAGATGGAGCAACAATCAGTGCCTATGAATAACGTATGCTGGGTTTGAATATCACATTGAGAACCTTGGTGTCTTGTGATAATTCCTATGATATCAAGATCGGAAGAGCATTTTTTGGGAAGTGTCGAGCTTCATTATGCAAACTTGGACTTATATTCTTCAGTGTCTTATATCAAACGTGTGATTCAGCATAGACGCTTGAAATATGTTTTTTTAACTTTTTTGCTATTCTAATTTTTCAGTATTAATTAGTTGATGATTAGATTTATTTACATTTGTACGGATGGAATTCATGATTTTAATGCAATGCATATCAAATGGATGTCCATATCTAATATGCATTGCGTGGCTTTTTAATTCACTCTCTTGATCGGTCATGGGCTTTGATTCGATAGAATTATGTCCTTCAGGCTTGAACCTTCATTATTATGATAATTTCATTGTCAAATTGCATAAACTGCATATACATATATATAATTTCATTGTCAAATTGCATAAACTGCATATACATATATATATATATATATATATATATATATGTATTTCAAAGAGAAATCTAAGAGAAAGTTACACGACGCTCTTCCGATCTGTAGAATTTTAGAAGAATGAAGTTCCTTTCCTTATTCTCTTTTACCTCTTTTCTGAAGATCATTGGAAGTATTGACTTTATTATTTTCACCCGCCCAATCTATATCTACATAAAAGCAATACGTTTTCTTAATACTATTTTCCCGCCCAAAGCACCTTCTTGTTTGGTGACCATCATCTTGACCGTTAATTTTGCCAGATCGGAAGAGCACACGCTGAACTCCAGTCACCTAGATTATAGGCAGTTTTCTAGAATCTCTTCCTTTCCAGTTCACAGGGCATCTCTAATGTTTCACTCATTTCTGCACCTCTCACTCTCTCTATCCCTACTCTTTCTATCTCTTTCTCTCTCTTCTCTGTTACTGTAATGACTAGGGCTCTTCACCAGATCCAGTGCCTTATCTACTGAATCCCTATCAATTAAGATTTTCGTTGCTTTATCCCTAATCTAATCTTCCCTAATCTTTACGCTCAATCCCTATTATTTGTTTCCCTGATCTTTAAAAGAGAGTCCAGATCTTGACCATATTTTGTATCATTTAACCACGACTTACCCATGATGAAGCTTATCGGAGTTACGCATGTTAGAGATTACAAATTTTGGATAATCACTAGATGGAGAAGTCATAGCCCTGATATGGCTCATTTTTTCCGACTTTGTTCCAAGTTTTTAGCATACTATATTTTAATTTATCTCTATATCTATGACGTGAGGATTACCGAAAACTTACGGCTGCATCCCTAATTACCCTTATCTGAGGTAAACACGTATACCCTAATTCTCTCTATTTTTTTAGTCAGAGGTAAATTTGGGTGTGACGCAGCTTATGGATGAGTTTCCAACTATGGGCTATGGCTAATGGCAATCGACGTCGCTAGTTGAGGTAATATTAATTTATTTTTAATTTATCATAAATTACCATAATTATATTATGCTTTTTTTAGTTTACCATAATTGCTTTTTTTTTTTTAAATATAAGGAGTCCGAATTACATTTTAACAGTGTATTTATTTACCACAATTATATAGTATATCAGCCTATTTATTTACCCTAATTACATTATACATGGTATTACTTTTGGAATGTTACTATGATTAGATAATTCATTCCTCAATGAATAATCAGATATTTTTGTTAAACACCAACTCTACTCATATTATACCATTTTTACTTTTGGGAAGTTTTGTTTCAAAGAGGCGGAGCCCTAATTGTGTACTTATATCTTCCATGGCTCTTGTAATGTTCAACCTTTCTGATGTGACATTTGATTTGCCCAATAATGCGGCTTTTTTACTTAGAGTCCCTAGGAGGTGGTCAGTTCCTTTCCAAGATAGGGAAGTGGGGATCAGGCTGGTCGAGTTAGTTCTGATGGATCAGCGGGTATTGTTCTTTTTTTAATCGTTCTTAACCAGATCTATATTTTTTTATTTAGATTCTTAGCAGTATTATTGGACTTTGTTAAATATGGTGGTATTTGATCTTGCTCCGTGTTTGTTGGTGTTATTTATTTAATTAATTAGTATTCTTGAAAAATTCATACTTAATTACTATAGAGTTCTTGGAAAATTCCTTGTGTGACTATCAAGTGTTGTTTGAGATGCTATTCTCCTATTTAATAATATGTGTTTATTGTTCAATATTCTTCCATGTATACAAAAACAGCTTTAATTTTAGTTATTTTGGTTTTTTTTTTTATGTAGTAACTATTTAATAAGTTTGTTTTGAAACTTCCTTATTTACAAATTTTATGTTATTTTAGATGTTGACTGTTAGTCTGACTTCCATTCATATAATGTCATGTTTCTCTTTTTTAATTATTCTCTAAAATTATAGTTTTTTCCGTTGTCTGTCATACTGTTGAGCATGTTAGTGCTGATGCAAGCTTATTTTCTTTCTTTCTTATTTTAAATTATGTGACTATCAAGAGTTGTTTGAGATGCTATTTTCGTATTTAATTAATATGTGTTTATTGTTAAATATTCTTGCATGTATACAAAACAACTTTGATTTTAGCTATTTTTTTATGCAGTAACTATTTAATAAGTTTGTTTCGAACCTTCCTTATTTACAAATTTTATGTTATTTTAGATTTTTTTGTTAATCTGACTTCCACTCATATAATGTCATGTTTCTCTTTTTTAATTATTCTCTAAAATTCTAGTGGTTTCCATTGTCTGTCATACTGTTGAGCATGTAAGTGCTGATCCAATATTTTTTTCTTATTTTAAATTATAGGGTACGAGAATCCAAGCTACTGTTACTCACCAGTACATCGCCGAGTTTGATGAACATCTACATGATGGGGGATTGTGTGCTATGATGCACTTTAGCTTCAGGCATAATGCCGGCCAATAGAAACCAACTTTGCACCCATTTAGGTTATACTATGATGAGAATATGAAGATCAAACCCCAGCCTAGTAAGAGACACCCATTATTTCGTCTTACTGTTTACAAGTTCACCTCATTTATGGATGTGTTTAGCTCACCTAATGTCGATGGCCCTCATTTGATTGGTAATGTTTTGAATTCTGACATTAATTTTTTCACTTATTCCATCGTCCAATTAGCGTATTGCATGAGTAATTATATATTCCTATTTTGATATTTTAATGGATTTGTTTTTGTTTATTCATGTTGACATCATTGGGGCATATGATTTGAAGAAGGAGGTTGTTAAACAACCTGCCATGTCTGATGGTCCGTCGACTTTGAACGGTTTTCACCTCCGGGACCTTGAGTAAAACTTTTATTGTGTTTGTTTACAAATAAATAGATGTATCATTCTCTAGATGCTAATCGTTTGAATGTTGTTTCTCTTATATGTAGCAATAAGAAAATCCATTGTACTCTATGGAGTGAGTATGTTGACCAGTTCTTGACTTATATGTCCACCCCTAGGCATGAACCTGTTATTGTATTGCTCCAGCTCTGTCGTATAAACAAGAGACAGGGTATGTTCGTTCATTTTCATTCCCTTTGTTGTTTGCTAAATAATAATGTGAGTTGTATTAACATTTTTGTTTCTTTCTTCATTGTTACACTTTGGTGCTGCAAAGGGTGTGGCTACATCATTCCACGTGACCAAACTTTTTCTTGATGAATACATACCGGAGGTTGAGAAATTCCAGCTCAGGTTTACTTTTACCCATCCATATACTCAATCTGACATAATTTATGTGGATTTTGCATTATTAATGACTACAGTGAGAATTCCAGGTTTTTAAGCATGACGTCTTCTGCTTCCCAATCCTCCGGCCAAGTGTCTTCATCATCTGGTATATCTAGTGATTTTGGAAACAAAGTTGGGTTTACAAGAACCAACGCTGAACTGTTGTCATCTAAGGAGGTATAAAGTTTTAGGATTAACATTTGCATACTTCAATCTATATAAATTTTTCTTATAAAGTTTGTAACTATTTGTATTTTGCCGTAGGTTCATGGATGTTGGTTCTACGGCCAGGTTAACTCATTCTTTCTTGGAGGAGTTGGGCTTATCTTCCCTGTTTTGACCCCACTTGCTTTAAAAAGGTTGTCAGAGACAATGGGGAGTATGTATGCACTAAGTACGAGGCCCGATTTCTGGAGGGGGTTTGGCGATACAGTCTTCACTTAAGAGTGAAACATTGGAGGAGTTACGCTAACATAATGTTGTGGGATGCGGAATGTCAGCGTTTAATCGGAAAGTCAGCCGCAGAGTTTATTGATCATATGGATATTGTAACAGTCCTGACTATAGTTTAAGTTTTGTGAAGAATTTTTTATAACTCTATATAAATAATTTTGTAACGTTTTTTATTAATGTTGTTTTAGGACAAGCTGGGGCCGAAAAGCTATCCACAGAAGATCTCGCAATTGGTTGGCTGGGATCTTCTATTTAAAATTGACTTCACCGTGTTGAGCCCATCTGGTGGTGGCACGGTGTACTATGTTAATATGATATCAGAGAATCAGGCGAAGATCGATCAGCTCAAGGTGGGAGATATACTGGAGACTGAGGTGTTGTACAGTTAACTACATTGCATTTGTATAGTTTTCCCCTTTTTATATTTTTGTCGCTAATTTGTAATTATTTAATGCTTATTTAAAGGACTACAATTCTGACTCTGATTTGGACCTACCATTTGATGCCTCAGCCACTACAGATTCCAATGTGGTAACTATACTCTTTTGACCTGCCAGGTCCAATCTTTTTTTTTTCAAGCATTTACTTAAATCTATATTGATATATTTTCTGTTTCCAACCCTCTGACTCCCTCGATGATGATGATGTTGGGACTTCTCATGGAAATCCCTCCAAGCGAGCTATTGATGATGACTTATTTACCCCTGACATAGCTACATCAACTTGAGCCTCAGCTAATAAAAAAACAAAAAGGAATCAAAATTGAAAAGCCTTGATCTGGTTTCGATTTTAAGGGCTTTTCTTAGATGTCTTTGAACACAGCCTCTTCACCATGATACACTCTCATTTCATGTTTTTTTTTTTTTTTTGAGTGCAAAGTGGTGTGCCAGCAAACATTGCCAATATTTATTTTGTTCTTTACATGGTTGTGGTTACTCTTTGTTTTTCCCATTTCTGTTTACCCCGTTGTGGTCGATACATCTCATTCCTGCCTTGCACTTTAGTTTCATGTACAAATTGTGCTTTTTCTATGTTGACTTATTATTTACATTCTGGACTTTTTTTTTTTAAACTGTTCTATTTTGAGTGAGATATTACACGATACATTTTATTTTATTTTTGTGGGTTTGCAATTTATTTATCTTATTCGTTTCACTCAATTAGCTTATACAAAATGTCCCTTGGTTTCATTATGTTAGCATGCTGTTGTATTTGTCTATATTGCTATATTGTATTTTGTTTCCCTCTGTTGTTGGTTATTGTGCGCAGTTAGTGTCATTAATGCTCATATCATTGATATTAGTAAGGATTTCTTCATGTATATAACTTGACCAAATTTATTGATCCTTAGCACCAGAGTTTATGCACGTTAAATATTAATGCAGATTTTATGGGAGACATTCAATCTTTGATGGTTATGCTGCACATGCTGACAAATTCCAAATATGAAGCTGGAGACAAATGCAGGTTAGATTTCTAAGCCTATCTGCATTTTATTTAATAAAAATATTATCCGGGTATGTTTGTTTTTTTTTTATCTTTTTTACTGATAATATATTTTTTTCCCTCCGCAGAATGATGAATGTGTCGCCATGGTTATCAAATAATAATAGCTCTATAGTAGTATTTCATACAGGTACTTATGTATTTCAACTCATTCTTATTTTATCTTTGGCTGATTTTATTTTTTAAATTCCTTATATAAATACTAAATTTTAAAATTTGCTATTTTGCTTTGTCTGGTCAGTGTAATGACATTATACAACTTGCCTTCGTGGTTTCAGTCATGGATGTAATACAAACATGGACTCCATTGGCTGCAGAGGAATGTTTGTCTTTTCTTAGGATTACGTTTTCCTCTAGATGACACATAAGCCTCTGTTCAGATATGGAAATTTGAATCACCCTACCTTTGATATACTTTGCTTATCATACTTACTGGATCTCAAATCCATTGCAGATTATAAGTACACGTGCGTGATTATAGTTGTTATTATTATTTACCTTCTTTTTAAACATGATTGACTTATATAGAAGCATTAACTTATATATTAGTAATTTAAGAATGCCGTTTTTTGCATAAACATACAATAGTAACAATAACTGCTTAATGTGTTACAATTGAAAGCTAACTAAATTAAACAAACTACTAACATATCTTGCATATAATTAAATTGTGTTAATATTAAGTTTAAGCAATTTGTCTTGATTTTGATTTATACACTACTATAAATTTCCTAAAATAAGTTTAGACTATTCGTAGTAAACTAATTGAGTGATCTCATTACTAAGCTTTTCATGCAAATCCTCCTCAATCAATCATACTTTACATTATGTCCACATCTCGATCTCAGCCAGTCTACTCAAATTTAAATGCCCAATTAATATTTAGACTGATATTAGCAACTTTAACCAAATTTTTTATTTACCTTTATATACTAATATAGATCTATCGACTCAAATATGTGAAAACTATTATTGGTAAACTAAATCTAATATATTATTGTTAATGTTTTCCATACAAATATTTTCTCATCCAATCAAACTTTATATATTGTCAACATTCCTAACTCAACCAATATACTTGAATTCAAATGAGTAATTATCAATCCATTTACTCATTAAAGATCTAAAATATATACAAATAATACTTTTCCTCACGGGATTTGCTTCAACAAAACCATTTGATAATTATACTTTATATTGTGTCCACATTCCTATCTCACCCAATCTGCTCAAAGTCAAATGGCCAATTAACATTTAGAATAATATTAACAACTTTAACCAAAATTTATTCATTTAGCGATATGTACTAATATAGATAGATCGACTAAAATGTATTTAAACTATTATTGGTAAACTACATCATAGATGTTATTTTTAATCTTTTCCATTCAAATATTTTCTCATCCAATCATACTTTGTGTACTCCCAACATTCCTATCTCAACCAATATACTTAAATTCATACGAGTAATTATCAATCCATTACCTGTTAAAGATCTATATTATCTACAAACAATAGTTTTCCCTATGGAATGTGCTTCAACAAAACCGTTTGATTTGCATTCTAATTGAGACGCCAAGGAATGTGCACTATCACCTAAAATACTTCCACTACTTAAGGTAAGTGCTTTGTTTTCGCTTATGCCCATCTTAATTAAGAATATACACATCAATTATATTTCTAAGGGTAATTTAAATCGATTGCTTATTGCAGAGTTTTGTAATAATAAAAGAAGTAGCCCTTTGAATTCCAGCGTTGTATTTCTTCCGATTTCGCAAGCCTTCTATAGCCAATGGTTTTTGGTATATTTTTCTGATTCTGTCCACCGAGAGATCTTCCTACCAACGACTGTTGTTCCTAAAGTGACTCATTTCTGGCATCTTTATCGGACCCCGCATGTATATCTTCTCCATTTTTATGATTTCAACAGTGTCCAACATTTGTTTGATTCCGTCCATGCATGTATATATATTTTGGCTCCTTCTCTCAACAGTGGTTGTACATCAATTTTTCCCTGCTTTTTAACTTTCAAACCATGATTGCATTATATATTTTCAAAGTGCACGGATTTAGTATTTTCCAAGTAACTTCATAATTAGTCATAATTACATCTTACTAATCAGCATATTGACACATCCACAGTAGTCATTACATTATGATATTTGTTCATCTATGGCAACCATTACAATATGATATTTAGATATTTATTGATATGTCAAGTTACATTATCTAAATCACATTATATTGCAGATATTAGCATAATGAAATTTTCAGAGATAGAAGATGTGAAATTAATTTTTTAAACTACATTACATGTAGTTGTCATATTTTGTATGAATTAGTATGCTACATCAATTGTTTTATATTCTTCAACGAATTTGACTATGTTATTCACCGTATAAGTAATATATATAGAAACTTCGTTCTTTTAATAAGATACTAATTCTTAATTTGTTTTTATGGCAAGTAATGGCGCTTACGTTTTGCTCTACTAACATTATTCCCTAATTGTCTTTCGTTTAAAAATTATTAGAATTCATATGATTTTTTGATTAAAGTGTTTAATCATGTTTGATTTTATAAAACTTTTCCCATGCTTATGTTTTGTTACTTTTGACTGCTTTTTTCTTTTTCTTTTCACTTTTTTTTTAATTGTGTTAGATTTTTATGGTGAATGTACAACTTTCACTGTCCAATTAAACCATTCATTCAACATGTTATGTTTATTATATAGCTCATCATATGGTTAGCATTTGAAGAATATCATGAGGAAATTAACAAAGTCAACCATTATAACTGGTAGAAGTCGGCAGCAATTAGATGAAAATGACATCCCCTCAAGCGATGACGGCAGAAATTTTTCCAATCGCAAGAGGCCTAGAATCAATGAACATTTGAGTGGTTCTTTGAATTTCACTATTGGATCCATGCATCATCCTGCACAGTCAAGTTTTCATAGAAGACTTTTTACTGATGTCAGCAATGGTATGTTCTAAGTTAAGTAATCTATTTATTTTATAACTCTTTATTCGCTCATTTGTTTTCAAAAATTTACCATCTATATGCAGTACTTAATGCAAAGAAGTCCTGAATTTCTGAAGACATTGAAATGCCCATTTCAAGGAATACAGGTGGTTATCAATCTGATGAAAACCCTACACAAGAATAATGACGATCATGTACAAATGGCAAGAATTGTTGGAAATATGGCAGATCTCTTTGGGCCCAGTAATGTATCCATTCCTTACAATGGCACTGAACCCTCCAATGACGGTGAGACACACGTTGCTTTTAATTAAACTTCCGTTGAATTGACTTTCCTAGACTAATGTGGGACTCACGTCTCATTGTCCAGTGTTTGTTTCAATTTTTTCTGATATTCGATTTGAGGAGATATTTGATAGTTTATCTGAAGACGGGGACAATGATACCCTTTATGATGATATATAAACTAACATACGAAATTAAGCCACGATACTCAATTTACATTTGTCACACCATATAGAAACTATACTGATTATATTGTTGTTTAATCTACTTTATGCCAACCATTTTAGAAGGGGAAGACGCTGAATATGCTGGATGTTTGACATATGATTTCGATGTTACTGTTTAAAGACATATTTCTTTTGCTATTAACTCCTAATTCTTCTTCAATTTAAACGGGTTATTAATTCTGTCATATGCTTATTATTTGGGTCGTGTTACCATTACTCATTTTTTAAAAAAATGCAATTTATGTGGACCTTAGGGATCCTACTTATGAATGTCAATATTGTGGTGCATTGTTCTGGCATGCTGAGAGGACAAAAAAACTCACAATTCAAGGGCTCAAAAATTCTTATTGTGTTGCAATCAAGGAAATGTGGTCCTTCCCATCATGAAAGATCCTCCTTCCCATTATGAAAGATCCTCCTAAGGTTTGAAATGATTTTACATTTGGTTTGGATGAAAGGACTAAGCACTTTCTTGAAAACATTCGGTCATACAATTCAATGTTTTCATTCACTTTAATGGGTGGAAAGATAGATAAAGATATAAACACTGGTAGAGCACTGCCTATATTCTGATTGAATGGGCAAACTTACCATAGGATTGGCAGCCTACAACCAGCTAATGGGAATCATCCTCAATTCTTATGAATGTACCTATCTGAACCAGATGAAGGAATTGCGCAAAGAATTGCATCTGTCAGGTTAATCTCAAATGGCAACCATTTTATATAGTTTCATCATTTATGTTGACTTAGTTTTTATTGTTTAAAAATATGTGGTGTTTTATTTATGTAGGTCTGCTCGAGGAACCTCCTTACATGATAGAGTTGTTTTAGATCTTAAGGATATGCTTGATACCTATAATGTACATGCTCAATCCTTCAGAATGGCCCGGGAGAGATTCAATGCGAATAACTCTAGACACCTGAAAATGAAGCTCATTGGGAAAGGGCTTCAGATGGCCACACATATAATACTCCAAGTGTCGGTGAATTTGTAGCACTTATTGAAGGGGATTTTAGTGTAAATAAAAGAGAGAGGGATGTCATACTTGAAACCAAGTATGGGGATTTTCAATTCATGTCTGAGTTGAATCCTTCTTTTCTTGGATTTCAATATCCACTGTTATTCCTATTTGGCCAAGATGGCTTTAGAGAAGATGTTCTCCTCATGAGAGCTTCGCAGGTGACATCCAAAGTTAGGAAGCTCGTTACCATGAAAGAGCTCTTTTCGTATAGATTGCAAGAGAGGAAGAAAGAGTCGCCCTATATACTATGAGCAAGATGATTATTCCAACAATTTATTGTTGATGGCTACGATGATTGAGTCATTGCTCTTACAGTATATTAGACATCATCAAAAAGAGAACTGTACACTTGATTGGCTGATGTGGCTAGCCGTGGTGAGACAAATGGAGCAAAGTTATGACAGTTAATTGAATTGCCGACGCTCTTCCGATCTGGAGTGCTCGCAACATGCTTCAATATTACCAGGACGCAATGTCTATCTGTGGGTAGGCTGGATAGCCTCAGTTATTCATCATATTTACCTGTAATCCAAAGTGGACTGAGATTGTTCATTTCATTGGGGAAAGGGCCCTCAATCTAGAAGACCGTCCAGATGAATATTCAAAATTAAGCTAGACCGGCTTATTAGAGATTTGAAGCAAAACAAGTTATTTGGTGAAGTAAAAGCAGGCATGTCCTAATATCCAATTTAATATTAATCAATGTAGCAGTATTCAACATATTTCCGTTAATGCATTATACACAAGTGCATTTATTTATTATATACTTACTGATTAGTTGTTTTACCCCTACTTTTGTAGTTGTTTACACTGTAGAGTTCCAGAAATGAGGGTTGCCACATGCTCATATTGTTCTGTGGTTGTCACAGAAAGAACAACACATATCAGCTATAGACATTGATGAAATAATATAAGTAGAGATCCAGACGCACAATCTGAGCCTGAATATTACAATGCAGCCGTGTGGACCTCTTAACAAAGATTCCCCTTGCATGAATAAAGGTCAATGTACAAAGCACTTCCCAAAGAAGTTTGTACGACGTACTACTATTGATCCAAGCGGTTTTCTAGTTTATAGAAGGAGAAACAATGGCAGGATAGTTACAAAGAATGGGATTGCTCTTGACAATAGATTTGTTATCCCACACAATCGTACTTTGTTACTTAAATATGGGGCACATATTAACGTTGAATGGTGTAACCAAACCCGTGCAATAAAGTACCTGTTTAAGTACATAAACAAAGGGAATGATCAGATCACCATTGTATTCTCTGAGAATGCTAGATGTTTCTTCCACACAGAAGGTGGATGAGATTAAGATGTATTATGATTGTCGCTACATCTCAGCGTGCGAGGCTGCTTGGAGGATTTTTGGATTTCGTATTCATTACAGGGATGTACCTGTTGAACTGCTGAGTTTTCATCTGCCTGGTGAGCATAGTGTTTTCTACTCTACAAGTGATAATGTGAACACAGTGGTTAATCGGCCGACGGTCAACTCAGCAAAATTTATTGCGTGGATGAAAACAAATGAAAGGTATCCTAAGGCAAGAACTTTAACATATGTTGAGTTCCCCAACAAGTTCACCTGGAAGAAGCCAACAAAAGAGTGGGTTCCAAGGCAGAAAGGTATTGTAGTTGGACGTATATATTTTATGCGTCTTGGAGCAGGAAAGAAGTACTACTTGAGAATGTTGTTGAA
>CAVNYN010288292.1:0-25143 GCA_963692815.1 Nyctanthes arbor-tristis | reverse complement strand
GGCAGATTTGAATGTTATTGAAATGAAAGATTTTGACATAATATTGGGTAGCGATTGGCTTAGTAAGAATCGAGCAACTATCGTGTGCCATGAAAAAGAGGTCATTTTTTAGAAAGATGGTGAGGAAGAATTTAAGTTTTACGAGTCAAGGATTAAGGCATTACCTCGCCTTATATCGGCTCTGCAGGCAAAGAAATTATTTGCGGTAGAAAGTTGTCAGGGATGCATGGTTAGTCTGCAAGGGGAGCCCTTGTACGAGGCATCCCTAGATTGGGTGCCGGTGGTACGGGATTGTCCCGATGTATTTCCCGAGGATCTGCCAGGCATTGCACCCGACAGGCCGGTAGAATTCACCATCAATTTCGCGCCCGGAGGTGCACCTGTTTCTAAAGCTCCTTATCGAATGGCACCTAAAGAGCTGCAAGAGCTAAAAGTTAAGTTAGAGGAACTTTTGGAAAAAGGATTTATTAGACCGAGTGTCTCACCTTGGGGAGCACTGGTGTTGTTTGTGAAAAAGAAAGATGGGAGTATAAGGATGTGCATAGATTATCGTGAACTGAACAAGTTGATGATCAAGAATAAGTACCCACTTTCAAGAATTGATGACTTATTTGATCAGCTGAAGGGAGCAGCTATTTTCTCTAAAATTGATTTGAGGTCAAGGTATCATTAGTTGAAAGTTAAGTCAACAGATATACCAAAGACGGCAGATCGAACCTGCTATGGGCATTATGAGTTTACAGTAATGCCCTTCAGTTTGACGAATGCTTCTGCAGTATTTATGGATCTGATGAATAGATTTTTTCATCGATGTTTGGACAAGTTCATCATCGTGTTTATCGATGATATACTTATATACTCGAGGGATTCTAAGCAACATAGGGAACATTTGACAGTGGTTTTGTTGACATTACGAAGGGAGAAGTCATATGCCAAATTTAAAAAGTGTGAATTTTGGCTGGATCGAGTGGGATTTTTAGGTTATATTGTGACAGCTCGGGGAATTGAAGTAGACCCCAGCAAGGTTGAGGCTGTTACAAATTGGTCTAGACCTACTGATGCTGGAGAAGTGAGAAGTTTTTTGGGCTTAGCCGGTTATTATCGGCGATTCATCGAAGGTTTCTCAAAGATAGCAGGTCAGTTAACACAGCTCACAAGGAATGGAATTAAATTCGTTTGGACTGATAAGTGTGAGTAGAGCTTCCAAGAGCTCAAAAAGAGGTTGTTTTCGGCACCGGTTTTGACAATACCTGATGGTTCAGACATATATGCAATCTATAGTGATGGGTCGAAATTTGGTTTGGGATGTGTTTTAATGCAGAAAGGGAAAGTAATTGCATATGCGTCCAGACAGTTGAAACCGTATGAACAAAACTATCCAACTCACGATATTGAGCTCGTGGCGGTGGTGCACGCTCTAAGAATTTGGCGTCACTACTTATACAGAGTAAGTGCGAGATCTATACAGATCATAAGAGTCTCAAATACTTCTTCACTCAGAAGGAGTTGAATATGAGACAACGAAGGTGGTTGGAGTTGGTCAAGGACTACGACTGCACTATCCTTTTCCACCTGGGTAAGGCAATGTGGTTGCGGACACTTTAAGCAGAAAGAATGTGGGACAATTATCGACGTTGGGTACTGTACAGAGTCAGTTGATTAAGGATTTCTAGAATTTAAGAATTGAGGTTACTACACGACGCTCTTCCGATCTGGTGATTTTGGCAGCATTGACAGCTAAGCCAGATCTGAGAGATAGGATTGTGGCCGTACAAAAAGAGGATCAGTTTCTGGAAAAGAAAAGAGCAGGAGTGGGGACGAAGAAGAGTAATGGATTTGAGGTCTCTACTGATCAAGCTCTTATGTTTAGAGGACGTATTTGTGTACCAAGGAGCGATGAGCTTAGAAATGAGATTTTAACTGAAACTCATTCTGCCCCTTACGCTGCACACCCAGGGGGGACTAAGATGTATCGAGACCTGCAAAGTACTTTCTAGTGGAGAAATATGAAAGGAAGTATTGCAAGGTTTGTAGCGAGGTGTATGGTGTACCAGCAGGTGAAGGTTGAGCATCAGAGACCATCACGATCACTTAATCCTTTAGAAATACCAGAGTGGAAATGGGAGAATTTTACAGTGGATTTTGTGGTTGGATTACCCAAGTCAGTTAGCGAACACGATGCAGTATTGGTAATTGTGGATCGGCTCACAAAGTCTGCTCATTTTCTACATGTTCGGATGAATATGGACTTATATCAGCTTGCTGGTATATATGCCAGAGAGGTTGTATGACTTCACGTGTACCTATGTCTATTGTGTCGGATAGAGATTCGAGATTTACATCAAGGTTTTGGAAGTCTCTTCATTCTGGAATGGGTACTAAACTGACCTTTAGTATAGCTTATCACCCTCAAACGAACGGGCAATCCGATAGAACTATTCGTATATTGGAGGATATGTTGAGGGCTTGTGTCCTCGATTTGGGTGGAAATTGGGAAACACATTTGCCATTGGTTGAATTTGCATATAATAATAGCTTTCAGTCAACCATTGGTATAGCCCCATATGAAGCCTTGTATGGCCGACGGTGCCGATCACTGATATATTGGGATGAGGTTGGGAACGAAAGATGTTAGGACCTGATTTGGTTAGAAAAACAGTTCAAGATATTAAAAGGATAAGGTCCAGGATCAAGATGGCTCATGATAGGCAGAAAAGTTATGCTGATCATAGGAGGAGGGATATTGAGTTTCAGGTCGGAGAAAAGATCGGTAAAGTAGCTCCAATGAAAGGGGTACTTCGATTTGGGAAGAAAGGAAAATTGAGACCTAGATTCATTGGACCATTTGAGGTTTTGGAAAGGATTGGAAATGTGGCATATCGTCTGGCATTACCTTTAGAGCTTTTTGCAGTGAATGACATATTCCATGTTTCTATTCTAAAAAAGTATGTTTCGGATTAGAGTCATGTAATTAATGCTCAAGCAGTGAATGCTCAGAAAGACATGACGTATGATGAGGCTCCATCAGCCATTCTCGAAAGAAAAGTTCATGTCTTAAGGAATCGAGTCGTTCTATTGGTTAGGGTCCAACGGGGTAGGCACAGTCCAAAAGAGGCAACCTGGGAAAGAGAGGAAGACATACTGAGCGAATACCCAGAACTCTTTAGAACAAGTAAGCTAAATTTCGACGATGAAATTAATTTAAGTGGGAAGAGTTATAGCGACCGGAAATTTTGTAAATAAGAATTTAGGACTTCACAAAATTTATTAAGTAAAGCCGCGTCACTACCACCTTTTCATGTGTTATTTATTTATGCAAAATATTGGTCACGGAAGATAGTTTAATGTCTCGTGCTCATCTAGCTTTAAGTAAGTTGATTTTGTTAAAAGCTAAAAGTTGAAAATCAAGTTTAATTACTCATTCGTGAGTCAAGAAGAATCGACACGAGAATATTTTGTTAAGAGTTGTTTAAAATTCTTGGTCCAGTTCAAAGTTTTTGTCACTGGAGTTCAGAGTGTGCTCTTCCGATCTTAATCCGGATCCAAGTCATCTAGCCCAGCAACCCATTCAAGACACGTTCTCCCAGCAGTTCCATCCCTCAGACAGTTTCTGCTCTACGGATGATAAACAGTTCCAAAATCCCTTACATTGGTATTGAATTTCATTTCATAAAGCCTAAGAAATTTCTTTCCACATTTCTATTCTCTGCAACCAACAAAAATAAAAAATATTCAAGTTTTGGCAAGCAAGAAAACACCAACATTCGGTCAGTGTTCGATTTCATTTTTTTGGTGAGTTTCCACTATTCTGCAACCTTCTTTCATCCTTATAATTTGTTACTGCTTCAAATAATTTCCAGTAAAATATAAACAACCGACAATCTTTGGGAACAGAGTTTCAAAGCATTTAAAATCCAGTATGTGCAAACAATCAAACAACCAATTTTCTGAAAAATGTTCAAACACGATCACCCACCTACAGCTTCACAAAAAAAAAAAAAAAAAAAAAAAAAATTCCCTTCTCAACTATATTCATACACACAGTCGAAACAATCGGACAATTCAGCTCGTTCATTCAGTCAATTATCAACCGGAATCAAAAATAAATAAATAAAAAGAAATGAAAGCACAGAATTTGAAACCACGGCAGCCACTGCCGGCTGTTTACCGCTACCGATGCCGCCGGCCATCCCTTTCACCAGAATGTTCACCAATTTCAAAGCCGAAAACAGAAACCCATGAAGCCCGAAAGCATTTTCTAAACCGCGCCCCTGACCGAACCTTAATCTGGCCACCATTCGCTCCACGTAAGCTCCCTTTCTCGGTCTTCATCTTCGTCTTCATCTCTTCGAACGAAGCCATCGCGACCTCCTCTGTCCCTTTGAGCCTCGAACCCGTGACTTCCTCTTCGTTGCTTGAAACTTCACTGCCTTACGAACTTATTTTCTCCTACCCAAATTCACTGCCTTCGTCGCGACCCCAAACCACAGCTAGCACTTGAACCAAAACGCGAAACATCATCCACCGGAAGCCCATCGTTCGCCATTGATCTTGAAACCTCGGCTACGCCGTCGACTGAGCCACCGATCGCCCCTCTCATTTCCTCTTCTTCATTCGATTTTTGGGCCAAATGAAACTGAGTTTTGGGGTATTTTAATTAATCCCAATTGCCCTTAAGCCCCTTCATTTTGAAAATATTTTATATCAGTCTCTGAACTTCTATATCTAGTCAAGTTGGTGATTAGGATGCTGTTGAAATTCATTACTGTCCCAAAAGTTCAAATTCTAAATACTTTAATTCCTAAATTTTAAGATTGGTTGTTCTAAAGTTTCAATTTCCAACTAATCTTTTAATTGAGACGAAAATCATTTTATTGATAGTATTAAAAAGCAAAATTTTAAAGAGTATCTTTTTATTGAAAAATTAGAGTTTAGCAAATTCTAAATGAACTCCTCGATTATTAACTTAGAATTAATTTCATATGGCTAGACGAGACGAGTTGATCGTTTGGAATTTATTGCCGTAAAGCTCAAACTCAACTACAAAGTTAAGGTAGTCTCTACTTCCCAAAGTTGAATGCTTTATTTTCAAATGATGCACACTAAGTGAAATGTTTGAGTTGCAATTTATTACATGTGATTTGAGTTGAAAGTGCTCAGTTTGTAATGTCAACTTGTTATACCCGGGATAGTAAGTTGATTCTATTATATATCCACGGGTAGAAGAGATACCATGGTAGTAGATGCAAGCTTGCTAAGCCCTGAGTAGTAAGTTACAAAGAATATACTCATGGGCAGGATGATTAATGGCTAGTCCACGTGGCAGCATACGGATTTGATTGAAATGGCTAGTCCATGTGGTAACATACGAATTTGAATGATAAATGGCTAGTCCACGTGGCAACATATGTATTTGACTTGTTGGAATTATCTGAATCATATGCATAATATTTTGACAAATGTGAATTAGCAACATGTGAAAGTGAGATGAGACTACTGGGTGTTTCTTCGAAACACTCCTTGTTTTTTCTAAAATCTTTTCAGATGCTGGAGCGGGTGGCGAGACGGATGGCAGTGGCTATTAATTACTGTAGTTTATGATATCTGAGAACATTAAAATTTGGCTGTTGTTTTGTCTTAGACTTTTTGGAAATTACTATGTAAATTATTTTCAGTCGTCTGGATGTGTCAATTCATGTTTACTCGTCTTATTTAAGTTTGATATTATCAACCATACAGTAAAGCATGTTTCAGCTTTTGATTATTCCCGACTCAACTGGATTTGAAGTATTATATATTAAAAAAAAAAACTTTAGCATGTTTTAAAGATTGTTCTTCCGCACAATTCAAAGTAAAAGAAGAATTTCAAGTAGCGTTTCGGGTTCGTAAAAACTCAGGCGTTACACATTGAAAGTCTAAGGCACCATCATTGAGTTACACCTTTCAATTTTACATTTACAATAGTGTCTATCCTGTCTTTTTAACATAAACTTGTAATAACCCATCCCTGGGTGTCTCAATGGCAAGAGAAAAAATTCACGGGAAAATCAAAATAATTAAAAAAATTGGCATGATAAAACCATAATAGTTAAAATTGTTAAATTTCTTATTCACATCATCAGTTCAGGGTTGAATAGCTTAAATGCATTGGGAGAATAATCCGATCAAATCACTTAAATCTCAGGGAAATCAAAACTACTAGTTCTAATCTTATTCAATAGGGCTTAAAAGCATTAAACCCAAACACTGAACATCAACTTGCTTCTTTTGTTCATGGTTGTGTTCCCTCCACTGTCTCCACCCAACATGGCTATATTGTGACCCCCTGTTAGCATTTCCTTGATCTAGCATTATAAATTGGAGTCAGATTCCTACATCTTTGTGCATTGCAACCATACAAATTGCCTCAATTGCACTGTATCGTCTTTTACCTTTAGCAGTGGACTTATATTGGCTTATTTTCAGCCTTCTTGGACTCTCTTCCCTATTGGTGGCATAACTATTGCTACCAACACATCATCTGGAACATCCTGCTCGTGGACATTCCCAAGTGGGAAAATTTCCCCATCATACGGTTTCTTTAAGTTTTCTGCCTTATAAAATTGTGAATAGTAGTTATTGTTGATGCTGACTCACCACGTAGGTTACTCAGACAACTGGGCGTTCGGGTTCAGTTTGGATCCTATTAGCCGATCCAGATCCTGGTTTTGGCTGCTTCTCTATTTATATATATGGTTCGACGTGAGATCGGTTCTTAACGGCCGATCCAGTTCGCTGATCTGGGGAAGATGATAACGAAAAGCATGTGAGAAAACACAACAATGACATTGACAGTTGGTTAGTTATTCAGACTTGACTAAACTAACATTGTACTTTGTATAGCTAGACTGGGTTTGTGTCTGCATAGAATCTATAAAATTCCTAAAGCACCCGGGGTCTCGCCTATGAACATGGACTTTGGGGTACCATTGAAAGAGAGGTTTTTTGGCGGCCTAGATAATAGAAATTACAGAGAGAATATTTGAGACATTTTCATTCACACCCGACTAAAACTCTGATCAAGTCATCCCTGTTCACGACTCTACACCAGTTGTTCTATCATGATGGGGAACCCCGATGCCACCTCACCATCTCAATATACCTTTATTGTTAACTTGGGCTCATGTCTGAGCCTACTGTCAACAATTGATGCTAGAGGAAGAGCCTAGCTTTGTGAGGAATTAGGCCTAATCCAGCAAACACGACCATCTTGAATACTTTTCTTGTCTGCAAAATGGTGAGGAAGTGACTTGTGCCGAATAATCAGGAAGCAAGTCCTGCACCACCCCTGATTCAGCAACAAGAAGATAGTGAGGGTAACTGACCTGATCAAGTTAACCCTCAAATCGTAGCTCTTCAAACTCAGGTCAAACTCCTTCAGTAAGAGCTTGACGGATTGAGGCAGCAACCGGTCCCTCTCCCGGCCCCAAATCCTGTCCGGCAGGAGGATGAGGCTGGTTCCAACCATCGGGAACAATATCCAGCTCGACTGCAAGTGTCTCGCCCAGCTCGAACAGTCACCTCTCACAACTATATCAGAGATACACTAGGTAATGGGGCAAGACATGAGCGTATAGTGGTCCAACAGCGGGTTGGCAGCATGTCCTTGTCACCTTAGAAAAGTGGGGAAAATGTCAGTGAGATGGAGAGGCTATGAAAACGGGTGGCTGAGTTAGAAGGTTAGCAAATTGGAAGACCCAACCTTTAGAAGGCCCTGCCCTCTTCACCTTTTGACACCTGGATCCAAGCCTATCCCAATCGAGAGAAGGTACAGGCTCCCAACATTGCCATGTATGATGGAGTCGTGGATCTGGTTATCCATATTCACAAGTTTACCACGTGGATGGAGTTATACGGTGTAAACAAAGCTATTATATGCTGAGCTTTCCCCATGACTTTGGGAAATTGTGCACACACTGTTTCCATCCTCTTCTATGGGTTCAATATGTTCTTGGGCCAACTTATCTTCCCAGTTTGTTGCAAACTTCATGGGCTCAAAGCTTTGAATGAATCCTAAGGAAGCTTTGTTTTCTGTTAAGCAAGGAAAGGAGGAAAAGATAAATGACTATTTAGCCCAATTTAACAAGCAGGTCATGGACACCGATCATGTTTCAGATGATGCCATCTTGTTGGCGGCAACATCAGGGTTACGAAATTCCAGATTCTGGTGGTCGACTCATGATGACAAACCAAAGACATATCATGATCTCCTAACGCGAGTAGAGAGGTACACTGCGGCAGAGGAAGCCAATACTTCTGTCTTTGTGGACAAGCCTGCCAAGGAATGTGAGAAGAAGGAGAGAGATCGAGAGCCTCTTTTCAAAAATGAAAACCACAATTGGAGGTTTGAAAATCATACGACTGATCGATTCGAGCCATACCAGCGTAAGCTGAATCCCCTTGCTGTAACTTACATGTTGAATACTACTCCGAAGTTGATCCTAATGTCTTCCAGGGACAAGCACCTATTGCTATGGGCCAAGCCCATTCGGAAGGATCTGGCGTAGATGGATCCGAACAGATATTGTAAGTATCATCGCTCCATCGGTCATGAAATAGATGACTATCGTGTCCGACAATGTGAAATCCAAAGGCTGATGGAAAGAGGTCACATAAGGGAATATGTAGCCCGACCTGGTCTATAGGAAAATATTGGGCTACCTCTACCAGTTCAAAAAGCTTCACGCCTAAAGGTTCCAAGACTAACCCTCACTAAGATTCACGTGTTGGTTGGTGGAAGCCAGACAATTGAAGGCTCTCAGAACTAGAGGAGGCGCCTCGTGAGGGAAGCATGCACTAGCTACCAGCTGGCCACCTTTGGCATGACAGCAGAAGAGATAGCACGTGAATCTTTTGGTTTCACAGAGATCGATACATCCCTACGACGATGCCCTAGTCATTGCTATGCCTTTGTTGGGAGTCAGGATCCACCAAACCCTAGTTGACAATTAAAGTGCGGTAAATGTCTTATTTTGGCATACCTTTAGTTGGATGGGATTAAAGAAACATAATCTCAGATCATACTGAGGAACAATTCAAGGTTTCACTAGCCAATTAGTCACACCAAAAGATTAGGTCACACTAATGGTTGAGCTCAACGATGAACCCTGAGTACGGAGAACCCTCACTGACTTTGTGGTTATCGATGTTGACTCCAATTATAGTGCTATACTTCGGGGCGCTTGATATTGTCTGAATTCAAAGTGTCTACCTCTATTTATCACTACATGATGAAGTCTTCCGATCTCCCATGGGATAGAGGTTGTTTGGAGTAATTAGAAGATGGCCCGGGAATACAACTTGGACGTCTTTCCAAAGACAGGTTGCGACGCTCAAGTGCAAAAATGGGCCAGAAATCATAGACGATCCATTGGACCCAAGGATCAGGCCCAGGAGGCTAGGGTAAAACCAGCAGAGGTGTTGGTACATTTGGACGAAACACGCCTAGAAGTTAAGCTGTGGATTGGAACCCAGCTGAAAGAGCCTATGAGCTTGGACCTCATATCCTTTTTGAAGCGCAATTTGGATATCGTCGCCTAGTCACACGAAGATATGGAAGGGATACCACTAGATTTGTCAAGCTTCATGTCTGACCGAACCATGAAACCAAAGAGACAGAAATGCCGGCCTCTCAATGGAGAGCGGTATGAAGCCCTGGCGGTAGAGGTGGTAAAAGTCTTAGGAAATAGGTTCATCCGTAAAGCGAGATATCTAGTCTGGGTTACTAATCCTATACTTGTCAAGAAAAGCAACAGATCTTGGCATCTGTGCATCGACTTTACTGATCTCAACAAAGAATGTCCCAAAGACATCTTCCCGTTCCCCTGAATAGACAAGATGGTTGATGCGACTACAGTTCAAGAGCTCTTTAGTTTTATGGATGCCTACTCAGGATATAACTAAAATCCCTTGCATGAACCTGAGCAGGAGCATACCTCGTTCATAACTGATGGTGGGTTGTATTGTTATTGCATGATGCCCTTCGGGTTGAAAAATGCTGGGGCAACATATCAGAGGTTAGTGAACAAGATGTTTGCTCTATAGATTGGAAAGTCGATGGAGGTTTATGTGGATGACATGCTTGTAAAGAGTGCCAATTGGGGAGATCACATCACCCATCTTCAAGAAATGTTTGATATCCAACGAGCATATACGATGAAGTTGAATCCTCAAAAGTGTTCATTCAGTACTGCTTCAAGCAAGTTCCTAGGCTATCTGGTAAGCCAATGGGGGATCGAGGCCAATCCTGACAATATTTAGGCTGCCATTGACATGAAGCCACCATCTAGGATGAAGGAAATGCAGAAGCTAATTGGGGGGGTGGTAGCCTTAAGCCGCTTCATTGCACGTTCTATAGACAAGTGTAAACAAAAGCATCAGATTTGCTGTCAGACCTACCGTTTCACATTCCTAATGACAAACAACAAAACAGAATATGAGGCCCTCCTCATAGGACTAGAAATGGGGAAGTTAATAGGAATTGCCAAGCTTATCGTCAATAGCATTTCCTAGCTAATTGTTAACCAAATCAATGGCGATTTTGGAGCCAAAGAAACTCAAATGATGAAATATTGTACAAAGGTTACAAATGAGATCAGAAAGTTTATAACCTTTGAATTATGTCAGGTTCCAACGTCAGTGAATAATCAACCCGATGCCCTGGCTAGGTTGGCAGCAAGCCCCGGAACCGAGATTAACACCAGCATACCCATAGGCAAGATAGAGTGATCTATATTTGATCAGCCTGAAACAATACTCAATACAACACGGGGCTTCCCAAATTGGAGGGCTGAGATAATTCAACACCTGAAAGAAGGGAGCCAACTAGATAAGAAAAAAAGGGCTCGCCCGCTGGGGACTAGAGTAGCTCACTTTACTCTTATAGGTGATGAATTATACAAGAGTAGAGACTCTCAACCATTGCTCCACTACCTAGATGAGGGAGAAGTTGATTACACCCTCAAGAAGGTCTATCGGGGGATTTGTGGCAATCACTCTAGGGGACATGCATTGGATTTTAAGGTACTGAGGCAAGGATATTACTGGCCGACCCTCAAAAGAGATGCTATTGAGTTTGTTTCCAAGTGCCCTAAATGCCAATTCTTTGTCCCAGGTAACAAGTCCCCTCTTGAAGAGCTGAACACCATAAGAGCTCCATAGTCTTTTGCTCAGTCGGGGATTGATCTAATCAGACCTATGCCCCCTTGAAAGCGAAATACCGAGTATGCGATTGTTGTAGTAGACTATTTTACCAAATGGGTGGAGACTGAGGCTTTGGCCAAAATCACAGACAATAATCCATTATCTGCCGCTTTGCGATCCACCACCCTGATCACAGACAATAATAAACAGTTTGACAATGCAAAACTCAGAAAATTCTGCCAACATCTTCTGCTTGATAACTTTTATGCCACACCACATCTTCCCCAGACAAATGGTCAGGTGGAGGCTATGAACAAAGTTATCAAGCAGACGTTAAAAACTAGATTGCAAGGGTTGAAAAGAGCTTGAGCTAAAGAACTCTCACATGTACTGTGGTCTTATTGCATTACCGAGAAGGCAACGATAGGGAAAACCCCTTTTTCAATAGCTTATGGCACAGTGGCGGTAATACCACTCAAAATCAGCACTCCGTCCTATCGAGTCCTATATCATGATTTAGAGAAAAACAGCCAAGCCTGGTTAGCCAAACTGGGCCTGCTAGAGGAAAAGCGACTAGTGGCCGACCTAAAAAATGTTGCCTATAAATTGTGAAATGCACGGTATTACAACCACAAAGTCAAACTCAGGTAATTCAAGATGAGGGAGCTAGCTCTCAAAAGGGTACATCCTGCTCGTAGCTCAACGAAAACCATGGGAAGGGCCACTACGTGTTGCCAAAGTTCTGCCTAACGGAGCTTATTGCCCAGAGCATTTGAATGGGAAGAGCCTGACGCATCCTTGGAATGTGGAACATCTCAAAAAGTACTGTCGATAAGTGGGGATAGAATGCACTTTCATCCATGCCTAAATGACACATGTAATCGTACCTCATGAATGCTTGATTTGCTTTATTGCTTTCAATTAAAGTCTTTTTATAGTTCACAATGTTATTTGCTAAACGAACCTTACACAAAAAGGCTCGTTGAGCCCAATGAGGGAAACTTAATTCCCTACGCTAGATCAGCCCATGATAGGGGCAAAACGCTCCCCGGGTAACACAAGGTAGGCTTGTTGAGCCCAATCACGGAAACTCAATTCCCGAAGCTAGATCGGCCCATGACTAGTACAAAACGCGCCCCAGGCTACAATACAGAGAGATTCAAGGTCACTATATGTATTCCTTAACTGGGTAAAGAACCACCCCCTAGAATCATAGTTTTCAATGTCGCCAATATTAAAATTCTATCATTACTATCCTAAGTACATTCAATAAACATTGTTCCACCATAGGTTCTATTCAAATAGGTTACATCGACCACTATAACTAGCCCATAATATTTCCATGCCCTGATCGTCGCACCCAATGCCACAAAGTAATACCTAATTTTTTTTCATCATTTTTTTTTTTTTTTTTTTTTTTTTTTTTATCAAAGCACTAACTAGAATGCAGCTTCATTTTTGGACGCTCGCCTTGCCTACCTAGTGAGGGTTTGGAATCCCCCTACAATATTTATTAATGTACCAAAATGGTACCAACTAGGAAGGGTCATAAAACCTGAATTCCAATTGAATGTGCAATCAATGAAAGCAGTAAATAAGGAGGAACTACCTCCCTAACACTGAAATGAGTAATTGAAAGAATAAAGAATAATTCAAGAGTCACTGTATATTAGACTGAAAAAACTATCTAGTCCATCCATTCGAGGCAAGGGCGCAAGCAAACGCTACTTACCCTTGCAGAATGTGTGCAAGAATCTGTCTCTGTTAAAGTGCAGCTGTTGCTGAATACGTCGAAGAAAAATCTAAAGATGCCAAGGGCCCCCTCCATGACGAATGTAGTGAATGGCAATAGCAGAATCAGCCTCCACCTAAAGATCTATGATACCCAAAGACTGGGCTAGCTCTGTCCTCAAAATAAGACAATCCCCGAAATGCACAGACAAAGCACAAACACAGTGCCCCATATGATCCCTAATAACACCACCTCCACTCACTCCCCCATTAGTGACACATCTATCAGTGCTTACATTGTGAGATCTCACCGATGGTCTACGCCAAAGAAGTAAAACAGAAGAGGAGGAAGTGAGAGAAGAAATAGAAATGCCAAACCTAGAAGCTGGGTCAGCGTCTCCTCTGCAACATGTAGAGTACAAGGCTCCACCAATATGAAGGTGGTATAGCCAGGTATAGGCACCAGATGATCCTTCTAGAGTGAATAGTTATAGCGCTATACTTTGCATCATTCCGTACTATCTAAAGAAACCAAAATAAGAAAAGTGGCACAATAATGCGAATATGATCTAGTCTGACCAAAGGTCTAAAGAACCGCCATCACTAAAAGTGATGCTGAATACCGTCAGAGACTAGGTGAGGAACCTAGTAGAAGAGAAGTACTTCCATGCTTTATTAGCCCTATGGTTGCTAATTAATACATCCTCTAAGGATTCCTCCTCAAAGCAATACTGACAACGTGAAGGCATGTGCACATGAATCCATTGCCTAATCATATAATCGACTAGAATGAGATGCTACCACAAATGCCAACAGAAATAAGACACCATCATCGGAATGGTCTGCCCCCAAAATTCACATTAGCTGACGGTCTAGTACATGGCTATCTAACCAGCTCCCAAGTAGACCTCGCAGTGAATCTGCTAACAGAAGTAGGCTACCACAATGTCTGATCCAAGCTTATAGTGTCCAATGGCACCATAACAATATGCAATGCCATATGCAAAGGCATTACCTGCATGAGCCAGCCAATATCATAAAAAAAATCACACACTCTGGCTGAAGTATGAGTCTGAGAGAGCAACTGCAAGGCAAGTGAAATCTCTCCCATTGAGTAATCGTACGAAAAGAATTGCTAGCCTCTACCTAGTTTCCAAGCAATCTAGGGCTCTGTCTGATAGCAAAGAGCGAGAAGCGAGCTCTAAGCATGAGAATCTAAGTAGGACGTCTGAGTCTGTGAAGGATGATGTCCCCTGCAATACTTGCTCAGTAATAATTCAGCCTAGAGATCCCTGGGACTAAAATCTCCACTAGAGCTTTAAAGAGAAGGCATCAGCAATATCCTCCAGTCTCTTAAAGCCCAATCCCCATTCATCAAGAGTTTGAAACAACTCCTTCCACTATTTCCAACGCATATTGTCACTCTAATCCCGTGAATCCTATAAGAATCTGGGAAAACATCTCTCTAGCTGCTTCAAAACAGCCTTAGGTGGCTATAAAATCTGAAAAAGATGAAGCGGCATAGAATACAAAACTGAACTTAGGAGAGCAATCCTGGCCTCGGGAGATAATACTCTACTTCCTCATCTAGAAATCCTACTACAGACCTTCTATATTAAATCATTAAACAAGAAGCTCCGTTTGGCTCCCTTCTTCCGATCTCGCCAAGGTAGGTGATAGGAAGTGAACCATGCCTAAACCCAGTCCACTGCTCAAGTCGATGTACCTATGCCAGAGAAGTCCACCGCGACAGAATCAATGTAGTCTCACCCCTAGTCACCTGCTGGCCAGAAACACCCTCATATTTCTCAGTGTATCCTATAAGATGCTCTATCCTCTTTTTCTGGCCATTGGTGAATGTAATAATATCATCAGCAAAGGTAAGATGTGAAACCATATCTGAACCCCTACATCTATGCTATATAATACAATGGTGCTAAAAGTGTTGATTGGGCAGATGTGAGAAATAATCAGTAGCAATGACAAACAAAGTAGGGGATATCAGATCATCTTGACACAGCTCCCTCGAAGATGGGAAAAAAACCAGTCAACTGACTGTTGACAAGAACAGAGAACCTATACCCAGTAATGCACCGCTTGATCCTATCAACCAAAGCCGATCAAAACCAAACTGCTCCATAGCTATAGTAAAAAACCCCCAATCCATTCTATCATTGGCCTTAGCCATAACCAAATTGAGAATCTACTGCCACTTATGGCCCGTATACTAAGCTTGTAGACCATCTCCTAGGCCAGGACCATGTTATCCCCAATAAAGCTTCCCTAAATAAATCCACTATGGTGAGGAGAAATGATACATGGGAGGAGCTCACTAAGCCTCGTGTTCAACAACTTCGTAATAATCTTGTTGAACACAGTGTAAAAACTGATCGGTCGAAACTGTGCATAACCACACGCACCATCCCTTTTAGGGAGAAGGACAATAGATGTAGCAGCAAAACCCCTAGAGAGGTGCCACCATTAAAGAAATCAACAACAGCCTGATAGACGTCCTCTGAAATAATATCCCAACACTGCTGATAAAGCAAGAAGGTAAATCCATTTGGCCCGGTAACACTGTCACTATTAATGCTAAAAACAGCCTCTTTGACCTCATTAACAGAGGGGATGCGGTCCAGTCTGATATTATCTGCCATAGTGACTAAGAAAGAAATAATACTAGGCTGAAGCGGATGTATAAGCTTGTCAGGTGAAGTTAACAAAGCCTAGAAAAAGTTAACTGTACAACTCTAAATGTCTTGTTAATCAGAAAATATAGTCCCGAGCCCTGATATAATGAATACCATATTTAAGACGTCACCCATGAACGATAGAGTGGAAATATCTAGTATTATGGCCACCTTCAGCTAACCATCAAGCCCCAGATTTCTATTTCTAGAAACCCTCCTCAATAGCCAAAATATGGTTCACATTAGCTTGAACCCTATGCAACTGCTCACGGTGGAACTATATGGGGTCAGAGTCAAAAGCCCTCTCAGCATGATCAAGTAAAAATTTAGCCTCTTCGATCCTCTAAAAAATATCTCTAAAAACATGGATGTTCCACCAACCCAAACTTCTCCAATGAAGCAGCCATACCTATAAGGTGAGAAGGTAGTGGCCACTTTTTAGAGAAAAATGACTTAAAGGTTGGCCAATAGCTTTCAATCCCGCTATTCATAGGTTTTAGTTCAGGCTTTGTTTCAGGCAATTGAGATCGGAAGAGCAAAATCTCGTGAGTTATGCATTAAAGGCAAAATATCACGATATATTGAATAACTCAAAACATACCAAATAATTTCAAATTTTGGATTCAAGCCAGAATTCGTTCTTCAATCAAGGTTTAGATGGATAGGTGAAAATTGGGGATTTTCTATTATTGTCAATATTACTCACAAAAATCGATCAAATCAATGTATACTCAAAGAATTGGTTGGACCATGGACGACTTTGAAGATGTTGCTCCATTTTGTGAAGGTGGAGAGCTAAAAACTTCTTGCTTCAATGGTGATAGTGAGTTTGAAACCTAGCTACTGGCTGTAGTGAGGAGGTGAAGATGACAGACTTGATTCCCCCTTCGAAGAAGATAATTTTCGCGCTGAAATTTTTTTTCCCATTGTTTGAACAATCTTTTTTTCTCCGTTGCTGGTCAGCCTTTTTTTTTTCTTTTAATTGCTACAACCTATCCTCCTTTCAATGTTGAGCACTTAATTTGAATGAAGCTCTATGAAGTTATCTTCCCAGAAATATGTTTAGTGAAGTTTGTATGTGTCTCACCTTTTTTTTCTCTCCATGGATGTTAACCAGTAAGGTACCAATATTTAGAGGGAAAGCGTAACTAATTTAAGATTTGAAACACTGAATCAAGATATAGAACACATGAATAACTAAAATATTCTTCCCTACCCCCAAAAAAAAAAAAATGGAAAAACATAGTAAAGGCATTTTATTTTCGTTAAAACACGGTGGTGAAAACCACACCACAACTATTGTAGTAAGAACTTTTCCATACAGAGCAATGATATTGAGTTCAATTTATGCATTACAATTAGGTTCTACAGTAGTAATAGATTGATGTAGTGAATTATTTGTATTTGTCATCATCTTTTTATGAAATTAATCTATAAGCATAAAAATAGAATTATTTGAGAAATCTAGTTACGAATAAAAATGGTCAAGACAATGTGAGTTTGTTACATGACTGAACCTAAGATGAGTGAAAAACTAATTACTTTATATTATTGTGTCAATATTCATTGTGGGCTATTAATTTTATTTTATAATTGTCATTAGGATAGCGTCGTTGGGATCTGTTACATAAATCTGTTTCTCATCTATTAGTGAATGAACTTAAATTTACTTTTGAAAAATTTTCTATCGACAATGTCAGAAGGTAATTGAATGGATGGAGAACCAACTAGATGATTTATCAATCACATGTATGCGTACAGTTCCTAGCGCAGTGCATTGATAATATAGTGTTTGCCAGGAGCCATGTAGTGGTCCTAGAGACGAGAGTTCTATTGCAAGTATTCTCAATCCAATGGTAGTATGTCCCAAGTGTGCTCCAAAGAGATTTTGATTGAAAGGGCCGTTGGAGAAACATGCAAAGAAGGCTAAGGCATGTTGTATCGCTCGATAGACTACTTATAATGTTGTGTATATTAGGTTATTCATATGATATTTTTAAAGAATGGACAAGTAGGGTAGATGGCAAAAGCAATGAGCACACTTCAAGGAAAGACATGGGATATTGCTCCCTAAGCAACTAGTACACTGCAAGGGCCCCGAGTGGCAGTACAAACCGGTGATGCGTGCTATGTAATGTCCAGATGCAACACCATATTGCCCTCCACAGATGAGCTAGCCTTTCATGGTGATTTCTTGAATATTTCTACGTTTGGAATTTTATACCATATCTTGTTTACCCTTAATGAGTTTAAGCATTTTTGTCTATTTGTTGCAGGCTTTTTACCCTCTAAATTAACGTCTCCCAATACAACGTCCCCCTATAAGGTTAACCGACTGCCTGTAGGCTTGGACAATTTGGATCATGGCCTATATTAGCAAATTAATGTAGTTGGGCATTCTCTTGATTTACACTACATTATTTTTGTACAATCTAGTGGATTCATTTGTTTGTGAGAGATGTGAGAGTGGTGAATGTGCTGGTTGTAAACCTAATGTGATTTGCACTCTGTTGGCAATATCTATGCAATGCCTGGAGTTCTATGAACCTAAAACGCCACTTAAAATGCTCTTTTTACTTTGAATTGTGCGGAACAAAAAACCCTTAAAACACAAGTTCTATGAATCTGAAATGCTACTTAAAATGTTCCTTTGACTTTGAATCGTGTGGAAGAAAAACCTTAAAACATGCAGAAATTTTTTTTTTTGCTTTATATAATACTTCAAAATCTAGCTAGGTCGGGAAATATCAAAAGTGAAAGACACTTTACTGGACAATTATTCATAACAAACTGGAGTGAGGCAAATAAAACGGGACTTTACATATCCAGTCAACAGAAGTTAATTTACATATTAATCCCATTGAGCTACCTTGTACAACATTACAATTAAATTTAATGTTTTCAATTATAATAAAGCTAGCGTATTTAAATAGCCACTACGACCGGTCTCGCTACCTGCTCTAGCACTTGAAAAGGTTCTAGAAAAACAATAAGCGTTTCAAAAAAACACCCAGCAGTCTCCGTGCACTTTTCACATGTTGCAATATTCACACTAAAACAATCATTGAACATATGATTCAGATAACCCCAACAAGTCAAATATCTACGCAGCTACGCGGGCTAGCCATTTCTCATTCAACCCGTGAGTATATCATTTATAACGTACTACTCAGGGCTTATCAAGCTTCTACGTACTACCATGGTATAACATTCTACCTATGGATATATCAATTAAATCAATGTACTATTCCCAGGTACAACATGTTGGCATTAAACTTGAATAACATTTAACTCAAGTCACAGGTCATGAATTGCAACCCAAACATTTTATTAAGCGCACATCACTTGAAAATAAAACAAATTGACTTTAGGAAGTATAGACTATCTTAATTTTGGAGTTAAGTTTGAGCTTTTATGGCAAATAAACTTCAAGAGATCAACTCGCCTCCTCTAGCCATACAGAATACATTCTTAGTTAATAACTGAAGTGTTTGTTTAAAATTTGCTAAACTTTACATTTTGAATAAATCACTGTCCTTTAAAAGTTTTGTGTATAATAAATACTATTAATCAAATGAATTCTTGTCTAAATTAAAGATTATCTGGAAATTGGAAATTTAGAACAACTAATTTTGGAAATTTACGCATTAAACTATTTAGAATTAGAACTTTAGGGGCTGGAATGGATTTCAACAGAATTCTGGTTGCTAACTTAACTTGATATGAAAGGGTAAGGACATACTTGAGTTACCAGAAAAATTTAAGAACTGATTAGAACAAGTTAGAAGTCTATGTACTAATTTAGATCATATAATAAAGATAATTCCTATCTCAAGCTCCAACTGAACTATGAGGACTTGACAATGAAATCTCCTAAATCAATATATACCAACTGAAAATCAGATACAGAAGATGGTTTAGATAGAGAGAGGAACGATTAGAGTCTGGGTTCGAAGGACAGAGGCGCGATGGTCCAAGAAATGGTTCTCTAGTTGGGTGCTTGGCTTGGTCGACAAAAACAGAGGTTGCGATCAACAATGGTGGTAGAAGGTGGTTGCGGTTAGAGTGTTTCTGGGTTTGGCCAAAGGGAGGCACTGGTTCGAGGAATTGGGGTCACTAGTGGCGTGGTTTGAATTTACAACTGGAAGAGTTGGAGGATGTTCAGCCATAACTAGGTTCGATTTAGGCTTGCAATGATTCCAGCCAGTAATTAGGGTTTTTGGGTAATGGGTAAGTCATGGTCGAGACCTTAGGCTCCTGGCTACTCCAAATTTCTGGTTTTTCTTGGGGCATTTTAGGGTTCGATATCCGGCCAAGAGTCGACCAAGGTGAGGTTCGGTCATGTGTTCTTTGATTTTTGGTATTAATTGAAGAAGAAAGGGTAAAATTCCTGGGCTAGCCATGGTGGCAGTTCAGTGGTCTTGGCAATGGCTTTCTGCCTTTTTTATTAAGGGATTTGGGCTTTACTTTGTGCTAATAAAACATCCAAGGATATCACAAAGACGGGCTTCAAAAGATATAAAAAGTTGGGCCTTAAAATGAATTTCACAAAATTAGACTCAATATCCTTGGCTTCGATCTTACAACAACTTTGAACCTATAAAATTGAGATTTAACAATCTCTTGACTCACGAATGAGTTAACTAAATTTTTTTTTTCACTTTTAGCTTTTAAAATGCAGTTTACGCAAAAATTATTTCCATGACCAATATCTTGCATAAATAGATAATACACAAAAAGATGGTAGCGACGCGACTTAACTTAGTAAATTTTGTAAGGTTTTAAATTCGCATTTACAAAATTTCTGGTCGCTACAATCTTGATGAGCACTATGTTGGCAATTCTTTGAAGTTGGGGTTTATCTTGATTTGCACGATGTTATTTTTATGGTTTAGATTAGTTTAATGTTTTGAGAGTGGTGCATGTACAACTGTTGTGATTTCACTAGGTTGATTAAGTCATATTTATCGAAGAGAGTTCACCAGCTTGGTTCGGCCATGTTTCAACATGTTGGATACACTCCATACCATATAATGACAAAGACAATAGGTACTTATTCACTGCAGTTGAACTTTAGATGATCAAAGTTGGTTATTGCTTTCAGCGAGCCATGTAACTTTTGCTTGTAAAAGGTGAACTAAAATTATTCTATTCAATCTACTATATGCTGGTCTAAATAGGAAATGTTAATTATATGTAGTACAATGATTTATCTTCACTAATAATTAATTAATAAATATATTTAAATTGCCATCTTGATAGAGAGATGGCATTAATACCATTTAATTTTTTCTATTTTGTTTGTTACAGAGAAGAAAAAAACTAAATTATTTAATGGTCACCAAGAAATGAGACTATCAAATTTTGTCAAATTAACTAATTCCATTTACAAGGCTAGAAATCAAAAGATGCCTATTACATGTCCTACATACATAAACCAACAATACCTTGTATGCATGTAACATGTTTGCAACTTGAGGTTTATACATATTAAACACCCAAAAATTGAAAGGATAAATGACGTATTTAGTTAGTGTTGTTAGCAAAAGAACAAGAAAAGCAGGCTTAATAAATGCTTATAAAAGCAAACACATCAAGCTTAGATATTAGACAAGTTTCTACTAACCCACTACAACCCGTTCCATCATTACAGGTAACACTAAACTTCACAACATTGGAAAATATCCTTCCCAACTAATAATTCATCAAAGCATATTAAGTTATAGATTAGCTGACATCACCTTACAAAATACATAACTAGCAAGGCAATAGTACAAATATAGTGACTCAGTGAATAGCTCATCTAGCCATCTCTACTCTCTTCCAATCTGCATTCATCTAGCGGATTGTGATGAGCACCTCAACATTCCTAGATTCCACAATCCGTGTACACCTCTCTAGTAGGCGAGACAAGTCATCATTTTGTTTCCAGCGGCTTCTTGGGGCTGACTAGATCTAGTGTCTCATTTTTCAAAGGGCTTACAATTTTTGCTCATAGGTGATTTATCGTACCACTTCAAGAAATCACAATCAAGTATGCAACAAAAGAAAAGTCTCCCTTTGTTTTTTCCCATCACTCAAAACTTCCAGAAACATCACATGCCTATTCCCACATTCACATACGTGTGAATACAAACAATCCCACATCCAGTGGTCGAGACTTAGGCAACTGTGACACACTCCATAACAGATTCCCAAAATGACTACGTTATAAACATACAACCCAATGAGAACATGCAATTTATCGATTAACACATATATAAGGATAACAAAACCACAAGTATTAAAAAAAAAACAAACATTGAATCAAAAATTTTTAATCCTGATATTACTCACCCTGTAGTAATTCTATAATTATAAGTATATGTGCATGCTTGAAATTAAAAAGGCATTACAACTATTTTCGTCATAAGGCAGCTATGGTTGATATTGAATGTTATGAGCTCTTTTTTATTGATTCTTTTTCTTTGGTCCAGCGTGCAATTCTTATGTTTCTATTAAAACTTAATAAAAAAAAAATTAGACGTCGGGGTATAAATATTCACTCAACAACATTATATGGAGGCATCTAATAAAAAAGCTAATTTATTAATATTCACTCCAACCATTGCAAACAATAATCTTATTTAGTTTCCTTACAATCATGGAAACCAGTGTAGCTAAGAATTTAACATGCCACAATTCATTTGTATGCATATAAACCATTTCACATTCAGATCGGAAGAGCACAAATCTAACAATGAAAACCCCTTTCCAAGATTTGGTATTCTTACTAAATATTTATGCTATCTAAATTAAAGACTGCTGTGGAAGATTCTTCTCAAAGGATCCAACCAGTTGCTTTTTCTTTGCTAATAGACACAAATATAGTTCTATATAAGTAACTGAGAACCAAGAACGATCTAGTTATCATACAACCAATGATTGCTAGAAAGAAAAATTCAATAGAGAACCAACTAACAATGAAGAATCGCACGCCCAGTCGTACCAGCCAGTGGAATGTGCTCGTCGGCCAACTCGCATCACACAACTGACACTCGTGGGACAACCAAAAGTGGGCAATTCACACGGATAATGCCCAAATTGAACCGGTGATGGTAGACAACTCACAAATCTCCTCGAACCAAATACCCTTTGAATCTTTGCATCCACAGCAAGAACTAGAGATGGTAGGCTTGTCGCAAGTCAAGTAGAACTAGAGAACCTTTGAATATTTGAATCTACAAAAAATCATGTGGTATTCTTTATGTCCTTCATTTTAAGTTCAAGAATGAATTTTTTGGGTGAATGGAATTTTAAGGAAGATGATCTAGATAATTTGTTCTAGTGGGTGGGAAGGGGTTGGGTTTATCTCTGGACGAGATTTTGGATACCTGTTTAGGGGCATTTAAGTATATTTATTGGATTTTCTAAAGTGGTGCGTGAACCATGGCTTGCAAATAGAGTTATTGAACAAATTTAGCTAGAGAATATAACACATCCTTAGCACGCTAATTCACAAGCAGTAAAGGAAAAGAGATCCAGGCGGGAACAATAGGAGTTTCCTTGTCTGGATGAAAATCAACTGTCCATTTTAGCACTTTCATCTCACATCCAGCAACAAACCAACGGGGATGAGAAAATAAATGAGTACAGTCAACTTTAGGTGTAAGATGAATTAAAACATGCATATGGTCAATAAGACCCACAATATGTGTATCAACAAAGCCAAACTGATTCAAAGCAACTCTAACAGCAATCATAGTAGGTTTTTCACGATGGAACTTACCTACAAAATGTATCTGAATGGAGCAGCAAGTACAGACTCCTCCTTACGTAAGATGCTAGCTACAAGCCCTGCACGATGCATGTGAAGTGATCTCAAGGCAATACTGGAGCGTGAGGAAGCTGCAAATAGTGAGTCAAATGGTTTCCTCTTAGCCCTCTCTTCAGCGAACAAAATTGGTCTATTTGCAATAGCAAAAGTAGACATACGACAGATAAACACCATGCTGGGCCTCCTGAGGGTACCGAAGAGGATGAGAGGCTGAAGTAACTACCGAAACAAGACCAACCGGCCGTGTGTGGGGGTCACATGCCGGTGAATCTTGATTCTGGACCATCCATGTCTACTTCATTTAGACATTCTGATCACTTTTCCCTTTTGGACCTAGAGCCAATTCAGACCTGAAAGTGGCTTTTTGGTCCTTCAAAGTGTCTTGTGATTTCAAATATCGATTCATGGAATTGGTTGTACACGACGCTCTTCCGATCTCAAGAAGCTTCAATTGAGCATTGCTCCCCATTATGAGAAGAAGGTTCAGCAGCCTTTAATTGGACTGGATCATGATTGGATATGGAGATCACAGTTTGGGCACCATTATGAACCCTAGAAAAGTTGTTGGAGATAATAGGCAATCAATGAATATTCATTGCCGATTGACTATATAAAGAGGTAGAAGAAGAACGGTCAAGCACATCCATAGTTGTGGAAGGGGCTATCGTTGCTGGAATAGAGAGATCCGAGGTTGGGGTCTACAGTTCCTATTTGATCTCCGGTTTTGGGGTTATTTCTGGCCAAATTTTGGTCAATGGTATGTTGGTCGGTGACCGAACGGTCGAGTGCCTTAAGTTGGGGTCTTGGTTCAAGTGGTCCGTGGCCGGAGTTGGTGGTGGTCGTGGAGTCAGTGGTGGTTGTAAGCATGGAGTTGTGATTTTTGTTATCATCATTAGTTGCAATGCTTGTGATTGAACATGGGTTAGTCTTGTTTAACCTGTAAAGATAAGCTAGAAGTTTCAGAAAAGTTTGTGAAGGATCACCCCTAATCATTTTCAACGCTTTCTCACGTGATTGCGAAGCCTTGATATATGTTAGCTTCAAAAGAAATCATTCCTTAATATCAATTATTATATCAGAGGCCATGTATATAGTTCTAGAATGCATAAATTTGTATCTTATAATATATATGGTCAAGTCACTTAAAGCATTTTTATGTTCACCACTAAGAAAATCAAAAGAGAATGTATGGCAGCAATTGATCTCGCGTGCTCTAAAGATTTCTATATTGTGCACCACGATAGCAGTTGCATCTCTCATCTCCACACTTCACCTAGTATAAACTCTTCTCAGACTTCCACACCCAAAATTGGTAACCATCTTTCACTGCATTCATCTATAGGCTCAATATTAAAATCTACTTGTCCACAAACATCTGACCAATACAAATGCTGTCACAATCCATTTGGGCAACGACCTCATATAACACTTCCTCTTAACAATTTTTTGGCTAACAATGTCAGAAAATTCCTCACCTAGCTCCTGTGATGTAGGTAGAGCTATCATGGATGCCAATGCTTCATTGCTACCAATAGTTAATATGGTGTGCATTGTTTTCACTGATACTTGCACATTACCAGAGCCACTGTCTATTGAAGACACATGTTTTCTACTACATTCCAAGAAAATAGAGGACTTATCAATCACATTCGCCTGCTTTCTTTTAGTTATAGGTAGAATTGCAGAGACTATTCATTCGAAATTACCATGAAGGACTCAGCATTG
>CAVNYN010288290.1:0-32215 GCA_963692815.1 Nyctanthes arbor-tristis | reverse complement strand
TGGTCATGGTTGATTGGAGGGAAGAAATATGAGATGGGCGGCGAACGATTGGGAAGTGAATTTGGTAGGTTAGAAGCCCTAAATTGTTGGCAGCTCCCTGTTTCCTCTTTTTCTAAGTTAAATATTTTTAATTTGGGCAGTTGCTATAGGGGACGACAAAACTTGTCACAGCTGTAGACTTCAACTTAAAGGAGCGACATAGACGTCGCCCCTAATACTGTCGCCCCACTAGACCCAATCTCTTGTAGTGAATTGGCTAAGGAGGAGCTGAAATTCAAAAAGCTAGTCAGAAAGGAAAGGGAGAAAAGGAAAACAAAGGCTCGCGCAAATACAATCCGCGTAAATAGCTATCTCATAGTCATGGGCAGAAGTTAAGGTCTCCCTATCACCCGGTCTCTAAAAGAGTAAGATGAGGAGAGAGAACTTGGAAAAAAACAACTTTAAAGAGGCTGGTTTGTAAATACTAGTTTCAAAAGGAAAGTCCCTAAATGCTCTATCTGAAGGGGATGACTGAAAATGAGAAGAGTTGCCTGATGGGGATTTATTCTTGGATCGTTTGGAGTGATGGGAGCGCTTCTGGGCGGATTTCTTGATAGTCATAATTTTGAACAAGGAAAACAAAGCCAAGGAAAAGTTCAACAAGAGAAGAAGAAACCCTTAAAAACAAACACACAAAAGCGACTCGGAATAAACTAAACTGCGACAGGGAAGTGGGAGTTCTGAAAGAAGCAATGATAGGTGAAAATAAGCAAGATAAACATAAATGTATCTAAATGTGTACAATGCGACTAAATTAAATATGAAACGGCAAACATTGAAGCAGATGTTGAACACAGCGAACAAAAGTGGAACACAGATACTACCTGATAGCAAAGGCGGCTGGGGGAGTTCGCAGTAGGTACAATATTGATTGAGATTCCGGGGAAGCAAAGTTGTCGGAGCAAAAGTTTGAGACTAATAATCCTTTTTTCGACAAGAAGATGGCGTTTAAGTTCATTTTTGAAACAAAGATCATTGAAGTATTTAGGGATTCTTGTACTATTTAGACTGACAGGGACAATTTTGTCCATTTGGGCAAATGGTCAAGGATAATACGGGTAGTGGTGGAAGTGCCTGGAAGAACGAGTCGCCGCAGCTGATTGTTATTTTCTTCTCACTCTCTTCAAAACACTAGGGTTTTTTGGCCAGAGTGAAGGGGCTTATGATGATATGCGATAATTAGAGGGTTAGAAGATTGTTACTATCTGTTCACTCTCTTCAAAACACCTGAGTCTTTTGGTGAGAGTGAGCGAGCTTATGATGATATGCGATAATTGAAGAGTTAGAAGATTGTTACTTTCTATTCATCCTCTTCAAAAGACAAGAGTCTTTTGATGAAAGTGTGGAGGCTTATGATGATATATGATGATTGAAGGGTTAGAAGATGAGGCAGGATTGCTAAGGCTTCTCATAAGGGGGAAGTCGCGTCACCTAAGAAACATCGCTTCATTCGTTGTCGCTAAGGCTCCCATTTAAAAGGTCATGTAGCTTGCTAAGATAGCTTTGGGGTCACGTTACTCAAGAGATCGCTCTCGCTTAAAAGACAGATCGCTCCACTGAGTAGCATAGGAAAGTAGTATAGGGATAGCTTTAATACGTTTAATATGTGTCATACAAAACTCCAATGTAATAAAGTCACTTCCCTCTCTTTTTTCCAATAAATAGGGGAAGTTTGTAATAGAAAAGGCAGAATTCATATGTTTTTCTAATAAACTTTTGTTCTCAAGTATTTTCAATCTCTCTTTCGAAATCTGATCAAAGATACAATTCGAATTAGGACACGACTTGATAAAATAAAAAATATATTTGTTTTGCCTATGAGGCTTAGCTTATTTGGCTAGGGGGATTGACTGATATACTGGAACTTACCGATTTGAAATTCAATTTGCTTATATGAGATATTTTCTATATTTTGTTGTAGTATATATTCCCTTTATATGAGGATTATAGAAGTTTGTATTGTGATTTTTTTGGCGTTGTATTTCAGTAAGTTAAATATCTATACTTATTTGTACTGCTATAATGCAAATTTTTAATTGTGCTTTTAAAACAAAAAAGATATACTTGTTTCTTCAAATGATGTGTAGGTCTGAGAACTCATTATTTAAGAATAAATACTGGGAGGGAGTGGGAGACAAATAAATAATTTAATAAATGTCCCTTATAGGTCCCATAATATATATGTGCATGCATGTCACATAATTTTTTTATCATCAAAGATATCCATGATCATTAATAAATTAGGAAAGCCTGAAGTTGTGATAAAAAAAAAAAAAACAAATGAATGAATATAAAATTATTATTATTATATTATATAGCAAAATATCACGTAATTCCTTTCAAAAAAAATATCAGGTAATTGGTTCCTTAAAAAAATATTAGGTAATTAGTATAGTGGTCGATGATGAGCTGATATGTTTACAATACATGGAATCTAGTATTACTAGTTTAGCACCTATGCGATATATGGAAAGAAAAAAAATTAGAAATAAATTCCAATAGCATAACTCAATGATAAAAAAACAATACTAATATTATATAATTTAATGAGATTATGAAAGAGTTAAATAATTTATATAAATTTCAAATAGGTGGAAAGTTTTTTAACGAAATTTTCAAAAACTTCTTGAAAGGAAATCATGTATCTTAAATTAAAATAAAATTTCAATTTGTGACAATGAATTGTTGAAATTTAAAAGTTTAGAAAATTTATGATCATAATAAATAACATGAGTTAAGAATAAGGTATCTTATAATTAAATAAAATTTTTATAGTCAAGTCAGGAAAAAAAAAGTGGACTTTATTCGAAAAATTGTAATATTTTTATAAGTTAGTTATCATTTTTTTAGAATCTTCCAAAAATTTTTATCTTTTAAAAATAAATCAAATAAATTAATATAATTTAACAAAAAGAAAACAAGATGGGAAAAGTAGATTAATTGTACATGAAAATTCGAAGATATTGTATGTTCAATTTAGGGTAGACTTAGGCAGGATTTAAGAAAGATTGAAGTAATGATTGGACAAAAAAATCGAGATCACTGGGAGGTTTTTTGAGGAAGGAAAAAAAGAATAAACACATAAAAACAAAAAAAAAGAGAGACGGATCTAAAAAAAAAATGGGGAAATAAAAAGTAAACTAAATGCGGGAAAACAAAGTAAATGACTTTTTATTTAGATATATACTAGTATAACACCCGTGCGATGCGCGGTAGAAAAAAAGTTTGAACTTTAACTCTAGGAGTTTTTTAATGAATTTACAATAGTTGAATATAGTCCAAAAGTGTAAAGAAATAAGGTGTGTACCAATGAAGGAAATAACATCAATGATATTACCAATATAGTTCAATGGGGTATGTAGTGCTTAGGCTTGAATTGCACTTTTTCATATTACCATTCTACCACTTGCATCATGGAGGAATTGTTTTCACTTTTTCTTTTTTTTTTTTTGACAGTTTGCTTTATTTTACTTTATTTTTTACAATCCCTCTACCTACAATTGATTCTTTTATTAGATATGAATTAAAATTATGAATATCTTTATCTCTCTCTCATTCTCTCACACATACACACATATACTACTCTTGCTAGAAATATTATCATAAATATTTGAAATTTTTTTAAAGCATACTTCAATAATTCTCAAATTAATTCTTTTCAAAAAAGGGAAAAAATTATCAAATTAGCCTACTTTACATCTTTTAAATCTATGAAAGGCCAAATTTGATGGACTATGGTCTCATTGGTTTTCTTTTTTCTTTTTTTTTTAAGTATAGTTACATAAATTGTAGATTGCTACTATTATTTTCGTAGAAATTAATTAATCCTACTTATATTATATTTTGTAAAAGTTTAACAGAAAATTGATTGCTAATTCTATATTAAAAGAGTGTTTGGCAACTACCACAAATTATAATCTGGATTATAATCTATCATACGACATCATTTTATTAGTTTCACTTTTTTCAAAAAGTCAAAAAGTAAAAGTCAAACCGGAATTGTTTACTTTTTATAAAAAAACAACCAATAAAATAAAGACACGTCGCAGATTATAATCTAGATTATAATCCGTAGTAGTTGCCAAACACTTTGTAAGTATAGTTATTTTAATGTTTATTTTTTAATTATAAATAGTTAGAAATACAATCAAAATAAATTTTTTTTCCTTCAACAGAAAAAAAACCTTACAAGTTTGGTGCTATACTGGGAAAATTATCGGGATGTTGTCTGTCTTTTTTGCCCTAAACTTTTTAATTTATGTTATTATGTCGTGCAACGCACGGGGTGAAAAATCTAGTAATAATAATAATTCCAATACAAATTTTCGCTTTAACTTGAAGAAAATATCCTTTTTCTTTTCTAGCCCTTTTTTCCTTCTTTAACAAAAGGAATTTATTCATCTTCAAGAATATGCCGATCCTCCTTAATTCTCGTCAAACTCTACAAGTTACAAAATAGGACATCTACCAAATACTTAAATTCACTATTATTGACGCAAGAAAAGAAATGTCCCATCTCCTCTATCTCGTGAATGAAACTCACAAATAATAGAGTTTCTAACGTCCAACTCTTTTACGTGAATGGAAAATTGTTATTTCAGTATTGCCCTATAGTTCCATTGTTCTACATGTACGTAGCACATTTTCAAAAAGGTGGGGGATACCATTAGGCCATTCCCAGAAACTCCAAGATATAGCCCCTACCATATTCAATGATAATGGGCCATTAATTCACTCTACCTTGTGAATCATATTTGTCAGTAATATATTTTTTGGGATCCTTCTCTTCAATTGTGAATCACAAATCGACTCTGCTGTTCTTAATTTTATTATTTAATTAATAATAACTAGTCTTAGTCTAGTTTAAGTCCAACATTAACTAAATATGATCTCATTATTTTAAATATTTTTCTATAATATTTTTCTAGCACACATATTCCATGGCACATTCTTAAAAATAATAATGATAATAATAAAATGAAATAAAAAATTATTTCCAAAAATTCAAAGCTACGAACTAATACATCAAAATATACTTCAATCCACAATCGTTTGCATTTATAAAATATATGCCCATGGCATTTATAAAATATATGTCCATACGCGTTTTCTTCCACTCTCCAACCTTTTCACCTCAGCTGTATCACATTCTTCAATAGTGAGACACCAAAATTAGTCGCGGAAGTTGTGTCACAAAATATCCGCTTTTGCTCGAAGAACATTTTCAAGTAAACAAGTGCCGCGAGGAATGTGCGTGCATTCTTTTTTTTTTTTTTGGGGTTAGCTCGACCCAAAAATCGAAACTTTAGTCACAATTTATTTAAAGTCAAAAAATTGTAGAAAAAAAGAGAGGGACATGACATGATGAACGTTACCTCCCCAAAAAACATTACAAGATTCATTTTTCTTCTTTAAATAAAACACCATATTAGTCTCAGTGTGGTTTTTAGGCTTCCGCCTCAACTCAATTTTTTTTTTTTTTTTTCGGGAGGGGTGTTGGATGCCCCTACATTTTTATTGAAGTTAAAACATATACAAGGGAAGGGGACATATGAGCCTTAAATTCCAATCAAAAGCCATACAAGAGAATAATCGTAGAACAAGAAAGTGCAATGCATAATGAGGAGTACTACTCCCCAGTTAGAATAAAATAACAAAAATCTTTCTACACTACTCCGTATGGTCTTGGATTGGCACATACCACACATAAGGAATTCCTAATTGATGAGATCTCACGATGCCAATCAGTCCTTGAAGCTCTGATGCTTCAAAATTTTTCAATCCATGATAGTAGTGATCTTTCCGAGCAAAGTAATCCGCTGCTTGATTCCTTTGATTTCAATTATGACTAATTCTTGAACCAATGTTTATATATCATAAATTCCCGAAACATTCGAAGATCCATTGCTTAAGCACCAACAGCCTTCACCCCATTATGCAGAGCTCCATTTGTGTTCAACTTGTACGAAGTATCAACCCTTAGCAGGTTTTGTCCAAATCATAAAAGAACAAGAATTCTCCTTACTAGTGTGTTTACCTCTATCCTTCACAATAACATAGCCTTTCTCATAGCTCTATCAACATTCATCCTGATTGCCCTGCGCTTAGCATCATTTTGCTCTGACCTGATAAACCAGGATACATATAAAGGAACCAATATAATAACATCATCTTTCTTTTACTTCAAATGGACCAACCATTGTATAAAAATGCTTTGAGAGTGGCAATTGAACAAAGGAGTTACATCAGCCAAATTAAAGAAGTAATTCCAAATTTGCTGAGCAATAGGACTCTCAAAGAACACATGATCACAATATCATAAATGGGAATCCAGTTATGCCAAAGCCTCTAAGCAAAAGCTGATATCTCTGCTGCCTTATGTTAGAATCAGAAAAGTTTAATAATTGACAGTCTTGATAGATTGTATAGGAAGTTGAGTTGCATTTCTTCCTTTACGTACATTCATGCTAGTTTTTTGTTTAACTTTTAATAGGTCCTTGCCGTTATGGTGGTTTGTAATGCTTTCTTTCTAAAGGTGAGGTTCATTCTGTCTCACTCCTTTACTTGTATATCTTTTTTATTTGATATTAACAAAATTGTAACTCTGTGCTTGGATTTTCGAGTCAACTTGCTTCTCTAACCCCACCCACCCCCCAACCCCCGGCCAAAAAAAAAAAAAAAATCCATGAATAAATTCCTCATATGATACTACATGGGCTAAACTTTAACCCTTGTCCTGTAGAAGGAATTAACATGAACCAAATTTCTCCGAATGTTGGCGTACTCATTTTTTCTCATTCTATTTTAAATCTGAATATGATCAAACAAATTACATCAGTTTGTATATCTCATGGGACCCACAGTATCGCCAAATCTTTACCATTCAACTCCACTTATTCTCTTTATTATTTCAAAATAAAAAAAAATGTGTTTGCTAAGGGGCACCCATTTAATCAGTAACAAGTTTAGCCTAAATAGTGACACCGTAGACTTTAGTAACTAGTTGACTGCCATCTTATGTTAGCATTAGTGAACCCTAGAGTTTTAAGAAACCATCTAACTTTAAAATCAAAGAAAGACGGCACACACACACACACATATATGAGATTAATTGAGACTAGTTACAAATTCGACCAAAATTTATATATATTTGGACTCTCATTTATAAACAAGTTTTTATAAGTTGGTTTATAAAAACATTTTTAATAGATTCTCCATAGAATATTCACTCTTTTTTACCTCCAAGATTTAAGTCACAATTTTCGCCATTCTTTTGTTCCAACGATGTGATGTCACCTAAGAGCACTTTCAATGTGGGAAAAAATTCCAAATTTAGGTTTTTCCCTACTTAACTATACAATGTTAGAGCAAAAAACTCAAAACTAGGTTGAAAAAAATTCTTTGGCTTCTTTTTTGGGATTTTTCCACTCGCATTCCCCCCTCGGCCCTTCTCATTTTTCCTTTCACATTGAAAGTTCTCTAACAATTCATATTGACCAATTTATAACTACAACTATACATTGTCAAGCACACTGTTCATTCCTTTGATTTCCAGTGTGAGGAGGAAATGAGACTAGAAAACCCAAAAGAAAGCTCAAATTTAGCCCTTCCTTTAGGCTTTGGGTTTTTCCACTCTGAAATTCAGGGTTTTGAATCTTACATTGGATCAGTGTTCTAAAAACCCCGCTTAGGCAGCGCCTACGCTTGAAGCTTGGTCTCTACGTTTCGTCACACTTTGCGCTTTTATCTCTCATTGGTGCACGTAGGCGGCAATAAGCTCAATGCTTGGCCTTGACACTTTTCCACGCCTTACGCTTTTTAGAACATTACATTGGATAGCTCTAGTGTAGGGGCCAGGGGGTCCAAATTTATGTCTTCTCCCTCCACATGCACAAGAAATGCTCGAATATATATAGAGAATTTATCCATTATAAGTTTAATGTAGATTTAAAATCTGCAGTTATAATTGAATAGTTGCCAAATTAGTATTAGGTAATCAACATTATAATTTGAATTCAAAATGAGAACCAAACAACCACATATGCCATTGTCACCCATAGTTCAGCACTTGCCTTATCAAGAAATTGTTCTCTGTACTAATTACTATACAAAGTTGTTTCAAATGAGGCTACATAGCCAAGTATAATTGTGTGAGAGAGGAATCGTAACCTTAAATAAAAGCATTGGAACTCACTTAAATGCCACCAAACCATATACGTCTTGTCAAATTGTGTAGGTTTACATTATCGTCTTTCACATTTTCTTGTATTTCATGTCTTTCTACTTCTTATCAAATCACGTTACGATTAATGTTATACCACATCAATTGTCAGCGTAAAAACCGTCAAATAAATAAGGAACAATGCTATTTATCTCTCCAGTGTAGTTGAATAAATCAATGTTTCTGTGTATTTATACATCTCCACCCATCTTCCAATGTAGTATTGTCAACTAGACTAGAGATTTAGATAAATAGCATTGCTATGCCTCTCCGTAAGAGAGAGGTCTCCTCTTCATAGAATAACACGTCCTGAACAAGTCACTTTCCGTATTGAACTTAAACTTTACGTGTCTTGACATAGATAGATTGTTTGAACGGTATTCTATATATATTCAAATACTTCTTCAATATTCTCTTAAGTAATGGTAAATTGAATACCCAAATTCATTGTCATTCTCATTGTTACTTTAAAAGAATAAAAATATTTTTAAAAAAAAAATCCAGAAATTGAACATTGGAATAACCATCGTGAACTTTCTAAAATTCTAGTCATGATTTTTGAAGGAGTACCTCAAAGCGAAAATTTGCTAAGGAGATAGATAAGGGTCCTGTTAAGGAGATAGATTGCTTACGTGGCAGAAATATAACAAAATCGGCCTCACCAAAGGCTCCTTAGCAGGAGAGAAATAAGGCTCTCCACCTCAAAGTGGGCTTACTTTTATTTGAACTATGATTACTTCAACTTCTTCGCAAGGAATGAGTTTAAGTAACTGTGTTTGGAAATGCGTAAATTCCAGGTTAAATAATACATGTAAGTGGATATACTTGCTTGAAAGGTCCTCCACCGACCCAAATGTGTATATGTATATTGTACGAAATATTGTTTCAACTATTCTTGTGAGAAAGAAACATGATCTTAATCAAAATTTACCCCCCAAAGATGAGCAAATATTCGAAGAGTGAGTTAAATTAGACGGTCAATTATTTTTTATTGTTAATTGTTATATCACGAAAGTGATATCCTTTTCTTTTCTTTGTTTTCATTTCCTTGTTCTTTTACCCCAGTTTTCTATAGCATGTTTTCTTTGACCCTTCATGCAGTCAAATAGCGAAGTCTCAATAATCCAAATTAAGTGATTTGTTCGAGATTTCTTTGAAAACTCGCTTTTCAATTGCCTATGTTAATTTTCTTAATAATAAACAGGTTTCGATCACAATTTTTTATTGTTATCTTCCTTTTCACTATGGCTTCCTCATAATAAAAGCATAAGAATTTTCTTTTTATTTTCCATTTCTTTTAATTGAGTAATAATAGGAATAACATTTTTATTTAATTAAAATCATACTTAATTTGTATAATAATTATAATTAGTTAAGGTTAAATAATTTATATCTCAAAATAAAAAATAAAAAATATGTAACATTTGAATTATAAAAAATAAATTGATAGTATTAAAAAAAATTTTGAAACTCAAAATTAGAACAATTATGTGTTAAAAACTGAAATTAATTTACAAATGACGTTATCATAATTAAACTAATGGCACTTTCGTAAATAAAAGAATGACATTTTTTGTAATTATATTACCTCCCTCAAATATGGGGGAGGTGAATAGTGTCCCTCCAATCCTCCTCCTCAGATAAAGATGTTAGGATTAGCCAGCTCATCCCCGGAATCCGAAAAGAAAACAGAGACAGAACGGAATCACTTTGTTTCAGTGACATATCTAATCAGACCGAATAGGAAAAGCAGAGATGTCACATAAATTTCAGCAAGCATGAAGGGCACGGAAGCTACCGTTTCTAGAATGCAAGCAAGCTAGCTTGCTTATTTTCCTAGTAGCATACGTTGGGGGCAAAAACAAACTAGACTATGGTAAACTTAGGGCTGGGTATTGGTCAAGTCGGATTGGGTTTGGGCCAACTCGGACCCAACCCGAAAGTGACTCGGGTTGGAATTTTCAGACCCGCGCTGACCCCGATCGGGTCCAAAACCAGAGTCAACCCGACTCGACTCGGGTCAAGTCGGGTTGACTCGGGTTAGCGGTTTGGGCCGGCTACAGAGTTGGCCCAAACAAAAGGCCCAATTACTTTTTTTCAGAACAAAGGCCCAATTTCTTGAAATTGGCTGATCTACTGCAAAAAAAAATTCAGCCCATCTTTTAACCTAGGTCTTTAGGTTTCTTATAGATTTCTGATTCTGAATTTGTTGACTCATTTCATAAACAAAAAAATTGAAAGACAGAGCAATCCTGCAGGGCAGAAAGCATTTGTATCTCATAGGAAAGATCAAGAAATTTCAATAACTTCTCTCTTTTTTCTACAAAAGACCACTCTATGTTGCATAGATTTTTGGTCATTATGAACACCATTGGAACGGCGGCGGTGGCAGCGGCATGACAAGGAAAGTGGCAGGAACGACGGCGGTGGCTTGACCGGAAGGGTGGCGGTGGCTACGGTGGCATGACCGGAAGGGCTGCATGGAAGGCGACCAACAGTCATTAGCGGCTAGCTCGCGTGGAGTCGAGGACAGTAGAAATGGAGGATGGAGGAGGAATTGAACTTGGCATAACTAGGGTTCTTGAGAGTTGACACTTGAGAGAGTTTGTGTTTGAGCTTTTGTGTGAAATTGTATGTGTGAAATTGTCAAAAGGAAAAATGAATTAGCAAGGAATCAAAAACAAATAATTGTGAATTTGTGACCTTTAGTTTCAAATCCAAAAAAAGGAAACGATTTTGTTGAAAAAAAATATGAATATATAAATAATTGTGTTAACCTGACTCGGTAACCGAGTCGGGTTAAGCGGGTTGACCCGGGGTTACACCGAGTCAACCAGAAACCTGGCTCGACCCGGTCGGGTTCCTCACTCTCTAACCTGCCGGCCAACCCATTACTGTAGCAAACTGACCCGAAGTCAGGTTAGGCGGTTTCCTAGATCGGACGCCCAGCCCTAAGTAAACTAAAGCAAAGAGGTATTCGGGAAGAGACTAGTCGCTTCGCATTGGAATCTATTCCAATCAGCTTACTTCTTGAAGTCTTTCCCTATCGCTCGGATCTAATCCCCATTAGCTCCTTCACTTGCTTCTTGAGTGAGAAGGTAGTTAGAATCGAGCCATACGCTGGTTCACAGCCACAACAGTTTGAACTGAAGAGAGGATACCACTAGGAATCAATACCCATTGATTCTGCGCTTCTTTCAGCATTTCCTCTTTCTAGGTAAAATCACTCAAACAAGTCTTCTTTCGTTAGCGACAAACACGAAAACGACAATTGTAGCAAAAAAAGTTCTTCCATACAGTATCCCGGAGTTGAACCAAAGAGCAGAGGAAGCCTTAATAGAGGGACTCTATTCACCTCCCTCATATTTGAGGGAGGTGATAGGGGATGGTTGGAGAAAAATGGTCCCCTAAATTTGGGGGCCCCAAATATAGGGGACCATTAGGGATGCCCTCATGCTAGTTTTTTGTTTACCTCTTGATATTTCGTACGGTTCTACCTTTGTAATGCTTTTGTTTGGGTGGTAAGACTCATTCTATCAAAATTGATCACCCACCCACGTGTTTGGTGGGTGATAAGACTCATTATCTCGCTAGACACATACACGACGGATTATAATTGGACAACTCACATATGAGTTGCCCTATATAGGTTGTCTCACCCAAGAACTATCTAGTTATCACTAGTCAAGAGTGCATCTGTCAAAATAAACCCGATATATGTCTGGTGATCAAAATTTCCCTCTTTTTTTTTTTTACAGTTTTTTATATTAGTAAATTTATAAGTCATGGTTAGGTTTTTGAACAAGTTATTTCTTGGGTAACCTACATTTAATGTCCCCAACCTTTTAAGTATTAATAGATCATGTCCCCAATCTTTATTTTTTTCTGTAGGTCCTCAACCCTTTAAGAAATCCCCGTACAAGTCCGTGGTAATGGAAACGTCAATTTCCTCCGTTAAGTTGGGGAAATTTCTGGTAAAATACCAAAAAAAATTAATTCATAAAAAAAAAAGAAAAGAAAAATGGGGAGAGGGGAACTCCTCCTTTTTGGTTGCTGGAACTGGCAGCCCTTTATCTGCTGTCGGAAATTTGGCTGCCATTTCTGGTAGCCGAAATGGCAGCCGAGGGGAGGAAGGAAGGTTTTCTCCCGTGCTTGCTATTGGAAATGCCCAATGCTACCATTTTTGGCATCCCTTTGGCAGTAGGACGGGGGAGACTCCTCCTCCTTACGGCCATTTCTAGTAGCCCTTTGGGTACCATTTCCAATAGCAAGCACAAGAGAGGAAGGACACTCCCCCTTCCTGCTACCATTTCCAATAACTTCTTAGGTTGATGAAAAGGTAAAATAAAGGCTGGGGACACGATTTATTAATACCTGAAAGGTTAGGGAAGTTAAGTGCAAATTACCATTATTTCACATGGCCTCATAGCGACCATTCCCGAGCATCTGCTATAAAAAGTTTCTTGTATATAATACTATGTGGGCTAAACTTTTATTAAAAATTATCTAACACCATATGTATGACACCAGATTTGCCATATAGTCACGTGGTTTACATCAAGACATGCCATATAGTTGTGATTTCCTATGTGATTGTCCTAATATACGTTATGTGGTTATAAGTGACTATATCATAACATGCCATATCATACCACACTATACAATTGCTATCGACAACCTCACATTCATCGAGGAGAGCTGGCTATTTCAATTTTATTGGACGAGGAATCTATTCTAGCAAAACCATTCAAGTTTAACTTGGTCAGTAAGTTTTCCCATGACAAGCCTAGTATGATGGATGCTCGTAATAGTTTTGAGTAGTTTGGATTTATTGGTAGCTATACTATTGGATTGATTGACCATGAACATATCTTACTGGATGTCAAACGCGTATTTTGAAATGGATTTCAGACTTTCACCTTGATATGGAAACTCCTATTGCCCCAATCTGGATTTCCTTTCCTCTACTACCTATTCATTTAAAGGCTAAGGAGTTTCTATACGCTCTGGCTAAAATTGTTGGTATACTATTGCGTACTGATGAGGCCACTAATGATCTTGTTTTGCCTAGTGAGGTCAGAGTATATGTTGAAGTTAATTTGAAGCATAAACTTCCTGACATGGTATGGATAGATAGAGGATCTGGACTGAGTTTTTGGCAGGAAATCTTTTATAAGAAGTTGCCTCTTTTCTGTACCCAGGGTAGACATATCGGACACTCTGTGGAGAAGCGTAGGATAGGTTTTGCTGATGATTCGACCCCAGTTCCTATTTCTACTACCTCTTCGCCTCCTCCTCCTGCTGTATCTCCCCATCTAGATAAGGGGAAGGGTATTGTTATTGCACCCGATAGACAATGGGTCCTTGTGCCAGAGTCTAGCTCTCGACTAGTTTTTCCAGCCATTCCTGTCACATTGCCAGTTGCTCAAGCCCCACCTAGTGTGTCTGTTACTGGACCCATTGTAATTTCAGTTCCTAAACCAGTGAGTACTCCTCATTTGCCTCCAGCAAAAGTCAGTTAATAGTCAGGATGTGCCTATTGTATTAGGTGATATTGTGTGTCTATGCCGGCTAGTGATCCAGATGTTCTACCCTCTATCATGCCAGTTTTTACATCTCCTGAGCTCTTTATTAATATAGTACCTATTAGTGTTCCAGTTGAAGAAGATCTTCCCCTTATACCAGCTTTAGATAGAGGTCCTGCCTCTCAATCATCCAATCAAGAGTCTCCATGTGCGAACAAAGTGCAACACAACATTCGGGTAGACTTGGATGGTATTTGATTAGGAGACTACAGGCTTAGAGATGACACGCCATGTGTGATAGCATCAGACTCCTGTACTGAATCTACTGCTGTAAAGCAAATGTCAAGGAGGTAGAAAAAGAAGATTAATCCGTATTCTCCTTGATGGTGCTCTTTTACAGACACACACACACACACACACACACACACACACTCTCTCTCTCTCTCTCCTTGTGTGGTTGGGGATAGCTTTCTTTTGTTATCATTAAATGAAGCTTGTTAGCTTTCTTTTGATTTCAGTGATCGGAGGTCAGGCTTGGCCCCCTCTTAAATTGTATCTTTATTCCTTTTATGAATAATATACACCACATTTGTGGGTTAAACAACTATATATATATATATATTAGATAGGGACTAAAACTTGTACCCTCCTCGTGTAGAAGTAATAAAAACCAAATTATACGGATTAGAAAAAAAACAAACACCAAATTATATTCAGTACCTCGCTGACCATTTCAACATTGGTGAACCCAAGAGTTTTAAGAAATTGATAAAAAAAATACCTATGATTATTAACTGACTGCAAAATTGATAAAAAAAATAATAAATAAAATTCGATTTTGAACTCCTTTATAAACAAATTTTTATAGAAATTATTTTATATAAGAGCATTTCCAGTTGGAGGTGTGCTATTTGAACAAATAGGCTTAGAGAACAGAGAAATTATGCATTTTAAGTAAGAAATTACAGTGAAGTGAAATGAGTGATTAAAGTTCATTGAAAATTTAAAATGTAAAATTATAATTTGAATATATCATGGTTATGATATAAAATATTCAATGTTATTTGAAATTTCAGAATGAGCACCACATATATAGTTTGCCACTACTACCTACGATTTAACACTTGCCTTATCAAGAAACTGTATTATGTACAACACAAAAGATGTCTCAAATGAGGCTGCAGCCAAGTTTAATTGTGTTAAGAGTGAGATAAATGTTGAGAAAAAATTTATATATATATTTCTCCATTTTTCACTACATCTAAATAATGTTGATGGGTGTTGGAGATGGAAAAACCCAAAATTAGATTGAAAAAAGTAAAAGCTTTAGCCCCTCATCATTAGAGCATTGCTTATTCTTTTTACCTTAAAATTTTCACCCAACACTCTTAAGGATAGGAGAATCAAACCCTTAATAAGGGCGCGGGAGTCTACATGCCATCTACCTAGGTCCTCGTAAATTATAATCTTGGTTCATATTGTTATTTTTCACCTTTTCTTGTATTTCATGTCTTTCCAATATTCTATGTGGCCAAGATGCATGACGCACGTTGTTTGAAGCTTTACATAAATCACTAAATTTATCAAATCAATACTGATTTAATTTATATATATTCTCCACAAAAAACAAATTTTTACACTTTCCCAATAAATCGAACTTTCAAAGCTCCAAGGTACATATTCAATATTCAATGAGTGTAATGTCTCAAAGTTCATACACAAGGAATTTAATTTTCTACAGAAGCCAACACAATTTTTGTTTATAAAACTCACCTGATTATATGACAACACTTATTTGAGGAAAAAAAGTGATAGACCCCTATATTTTATATAAGTTGGGACAAGTGATAGACACACAGTCTTCGTAACCTTGTGTTGACTCTATAGAAAAATTATTTACAGTGTCAAGTGAATAATACAAATGAATTTGGTGTTTTATGGACAATGATGATGAACAATTCAACATTGTCTTATTTGAATTTATAGGATAATCTTTTCAGTGCATACTACTTTAAATTTAAAATGTCGCAGAATTTTCAATTTTTAAAAGTAGGCTTAGATTTTGATTTTTAGTAATTAATTAATGGCCAAGTATTAGATAGTGATATATGAGATAATATCAAGGCATCATCACATCTTCTCAAATTAAATCAATTGCTGGTATCAAGCCATATTATTGTCTTGTGCCAAAGAGATATGTTGCTTGAACGTAAATCGGTTTCATGTATCCACGCCACGTAATGACATCCATATTAATTAATTGTTAATTAGAAAATTCTTCACACTTATAATCTTGAGTATCATAGCAGCGCTTATATTAGGCATTAGAACATATATTTGAAATTTGAATTAGCGTTACAAAAGCTATGACTGCTGTGTTTTAAATTTTCTGAATTTTCCGATTACGGAAACATGTTCTGAATTTTGGGACTACGGAAAGATGTTCTACCGCGTGGGATCGAGGAGATTTTTTAAAAAAATTTTAATTAATAATAATATTCGCTGAATTACGGATTTAAGGTGTAGCGGTCAAAATTATTATTGCCCTGTGAAAATAAATAAACCTGGTGAATCAGAGAAGATCGATCTTGATTAGCGAATCTCCAGTGATTCGTGGCGAATCACAAATTTTGCTTCAACCTGCCTTGATGATCCACCTATCTGGAAAATTTCTTGAATCATTTTGAGTGAATATATTCATCAGCTTCGATAAGCAGATTGAATTTTTTGTCACCCGAGTCTAAACTATATTGGGTCTAATTTTATTAGGCCATGTTTCGCCCACAATTAAATTAGACAAAAGTGTTCGGCTAGAATTTGGATTATTTTTTGGATTATAATTTACTGCGTGGCATCATTTTATTGATTGTTTTTTTTTTTGTAAAACATAAACAATTGCGGCTTGGCTTTCACTTTTTGACTTTTTTTTTTCAAAATATTAAAACCAATGAAATAATAACGTGTGACAAATAATAACCTAGATTATAATCTGGGTGAGTTGCCAAACAGTCAGTAAGATTTGTATTCAAACTCACGTGGATGGCAGGTAAACAGTACTAGTGGAATTAAGAGAAATCTTTTCTGCCTGATCGGATCACCGGATACACACAATAGATGATGAACTCATATACGGGCTTGTGTAAGTTGTAACGACATTCGGGATCATTATCTCATGTGAGAGATGCTCATATGAGCAATCCACTCAATAAATCAAACTTGAATTAAATAGATGTAATTGAAGAAAGTCATCATTGTTAGAAGTATCATTTGGTTAAATATCTTTGTTGGTATTTTTTGTATGTTAACTTTATATTAGGTTACAGTTTGGGGTTTTATCATTTAGTTATAAATAGTCGTCTTTGTAACCATCTTATTATTATTGAAAATATGAAACACTTTTAGTTTTCACATGGTATTAGAGCATTCGATTATGGGCTAGGTCTATCATTGCTTCTGTTCTCCAGCGAGTGGCATTGCACCACTCGTTTGGCAAGATCCTTTGTTTCCTTTATTTCTGTTATTTGTCTTCAATTTCTTCATTTTCCCGTTGTCTTTTCAATTCTTTCCCAACACAGATTGCCTTCTCTCCTCATGTTCCGATGCCGCTTTTCAAGATTGATGGGAGGTTTCTTGGGATGGTGGGTAACGAGGTTTTTGTTTACTTTCTGTCGGCTTTAGTGGATATTCAATTTGTACATTGTATGTGATTAAGAGTAATTTTATTTGTGGTTAATTTGAGGTAGAATCCGATGTGAATTAATGTCCATATATTTAGAATTGTCTCTTTATTTTGCTCCAGTTGATATCTGAAATTGAAATTTAGTTGGAATTGGAATTTCGTTCTCTCGTTTTGTTTCTCAATTTTGGTATTTAGTATATATGGAATTGGTTGTTGGGTTTGGATCTCTTTCCACAATTATAAAGACTATGCACTTTGATGATTGTTCACTCCTATTGTGATGAAAAGTTGTCAAATTGAGCTCACAGACTGCATGACCGACCTCAACCCTACTTTGAGATTAAGTGTAAAAAACTAGTGTGTTTTGTTTTGCTTCTTGGCAAATTCTTGACAATAAATATCGCGAGTTTGACGGGAGTGTTAGAAATATTATTTGGTTACAAGTGTTATTTGGTTAAATATCTTTGTTATGAGTATTTTTTATATTTTATCTTATTAGATAACAATTTACGATCTGTCTTATTTTATTTAAAATAGTCATTTTTGTAATCATCTTATTAATGCTGAAAATATAAACCCTTTTAGTTTTCACAATCACCGTCTTTGTTGTAAGATTCCAGAATTATCAAGAACTGATACCAATATATTGCATGAATTTCGAAGACACCAACTTGAAAGAAGAATTGGGAAAATAGCAAAGCAACCGCCATACGTAAAAAATAATGTGAATAAATCTAGAAATCAAATGGGTCGGTGCATTCATCACTGACATTGTCCACTATAAAAGGTCACTTGCCTCATTTTGAAGTGCATGAGTTAGAGGTGAGAATGGAGGCATGAGTCAGAGAGAAAATGAGTCATCAAATGAGAAATTTTGAGTGGATGGCCAGAGAATAATTAAGGCATAAGCAACAGAGCCAATATGTAGTGAGAATTGTGAGTGAGTGTGCGTGGGGATGGAGTGAAATTGTGAGTGGTAAAGAGTGAAGATAATTACGAAAAGAGTTAATGGGTATAATAAATAAAGTATGGTGTGTGTTTGAGTGTAATTCATTAGTGTCTTATTGTGTAATATAATTTGTTGGCGTTAATTAAAGTTATTTCTTTAGTGTGTATAAATTCAACAAGTGGTATCAAAGCAGGTCGATCCACGAGTAATGTGATTTGTGTCAGGTCGAGTAAAGATCTGACATATTATTATAGTAAGGTCGAGTGAGAGCTTTGCGGGTTAAAGTGTGGGTCGATCGAGGGCCTAAAGTTTTCATAGTGCGACATTTGAGGGGAGATTATTTGAACTTTGGGTCATCATGCACAATATTGAGATTGTGAAGTTGAGGGAAGTTTGCTTGGTTACAAAGAGGTGATTCAAGTCACGATAGGAGAGGTAGAATTAAGAAGTTCATTACTCATAACTACATCACATAGAAGACATGCATAGAGTCGTATCTCTAAGACTATGACTTGCGAGAAGTAGTTGGCGTCGATGACGTGACACCATTAGTGGATACCGGAGCTCTGAAGATATGCAAAGTAGCAGGGAAAGCCTTGTATGTGCTCAAGATAACAATCGACAATAAATTGCTAGAGCACATAAATGATGCGAATATACCAAAGAAGGTTTGGGACACATTGGCTATGTTATTCTCCAAGAAAAATGAGTTCAATTTGTAGCTCTTTGAGAGCGAGATATTGTCAGTTAAGCAGGGTAAGATGTCAGTTCGAGAATATTTCAACAAGGTAAAGTCTGTCTATCGTGAAATCTATCAGCTAGATTCAAATAGTAAGGTCTAAGAATTTAAAATAGGGAGAATAATAATACATGAATTGAGACCCGAGTTTAGGGGCATTATTGCTATACTACAAGGTTGGTCAGAGCAATCTTCTCTAGCTGACCAAAAGGTATTGACAAAGCAAAAGGCAAGCTCAATAACAGAAGAAGAGGAAAAAGTGTTATTTAGCTATAACAAGAAAACAGGAGGAGAAAGAGGTTTTGAGGCAAAGAGAGTTCAACAAGATCCCAACAGAAGGGGACAACATGGTGGATATAAGCGAAATAATGGCCCGTGTTATGTATGTGGCAAACGAGGTCATTATACTAGACAATGTTGGTACAAGAAAGTACCAATGGAAGGTAATCTAGTAGCTCATGAGCAACGAGGGTATGAGAGTGAAGAAGAATGGGATTTTGTGGTATGCCCTGCAATTATAGAGGAAGCTCGTAGAAGGCCATCCAAATCAAGTAAGGAGAAAGAATCTAAAGGAGCATGTGTTTTTACCTTTACAACTATTTGGTGAAGATGATTCACCGGAAGACAAGAAATATGAAGAGTTGTCTAGCCAAGAATTATCTAAAGAGGACTGGGTCGAAGACTCAAGATTCGATGAGGCATCTGGCCAAGAATTAGAAGAGTGAGGATGCGATGAGGTGTCTGATGAAAATTCATCTGAAGATGATTGATTTGATGACTCATAACATGAAGAGTTATTTAATGAAGAATCATCTTGGGAAGCATTCAAGAAGGTAGAATCACATGACTCGATGAGGTATCTGGTCAAGAATCAGAAGAGTGAGGATGCGATGAGGTGTCTGATGAAAATTCATCTGAAGATGATTGGTTTGATGACTCATAGCATGAAGAGTTATTTAATGAAGAATCATCTTGGGAAGCGCTCAAGAAGGTAGAATCATACTCAGAAAATACAGAAGAGAAGTTGTTTGAGTAGGATGAAGAGTCATCTTGGTCAACATTAGAAGGGAAACTGTTCGAGGAACATGAGGAGACATATTAGTAGATAACAAAAATAGGGAAGCTGCTAAAGTCAAGAGAAATAAAAGAAAGTAATCATTGACTTTGTTAGAATATTCTAGATATATTATCAAGAATTGATATCAGGATAAAGCTATTTGCAGCTAACGGCTTACATAATGGTTTATAACCCATTACTAAGATTACTCTTATGTAGTTTGCATAATTTCTTCATTCTTTTCATGGCTCTGATACCACTTCGGGGGTTGGTCCTCTGAAGAACAAAGGCGGAATTTTTATCAAGAGAAGCAACCTCGTGCAATTACTCATTTCGAGTCCTAATCTCATAATCAGTGTACTACTTCGGGGGTTGGTCCTCTGAAAAACAAAGGCGCAATTTTTGATCGAGAGGAAAAGCCTCGTGAAATTACTCATTACCAGACATAAATCGTCTATAAGAATAATAATGATATTTCCTATCATTATATGCTCTTATCATATAATTTACTTCTTTAATGAGTTGAATAATCATTTGGCTCACTATTGTTTTAGTGATGCAATCACGCATATTTCATCTTGCATTCCAAAGTCTTTTAAAGACTTGATTGGTTTCTTCAATCTTTTGATCAAGATGCTGAATATCCATATGATAATATGAGTTAAATAGAGTACAGTCACAATGGATCTGCTCTAGAAGTCTTTTTAGATTAGGTTGATTTATTAGATCTTGAGATCTGGCTGGATTATTATCAGAAGCTAATTCATTAATTAAGTCTTGAAGACTATATGGATTATTATTAAGCAAGTTTCAGTCATATTACTCAATCAAATGCTTCAGTTAATTACTCAGTAGATCTGAGATATAACTTCATAATTTGATAGTTGCTGCTATTAATAGGTAAGAGTAGACTGAGGCCTACCTTAGTCAGATTCAAAATATTGATGATGTTTAATAAGTGTTAAATACTTTAATGTTTTCTAACAATTAATGAAGTAGAAATCTAAGAAGCTATGCCACATAGGTGTAAATGAACAACTAGAATTTAGGAAATCATAACGTTATACATTCTTCTTGTTGTGCGGGATTTCTCCCTTGTAGGTCTACTGTGCTTTCTGTTGATGCTTCCTTAGATAAATCTCTGGTTGTGCCTCACAACTATGTCCTGATGTCCACTGGCAATCAGTTCCTTCATATGACCTTCTTTCAACAATATGAAACAAGGCCAAGACTATCGACAGAGTGTTGATCCATACACATGTGTCAGATATAATCTTTAAAAGCAAGTTTTAGGGAATAGACTTTTATTTATGAAGAAGGAATAAGGATTATAACTTCTTTATCCTATTAATTTACATCATAGTTGGGGCAAGCTTTAAGCTTCCATTGTTGTTAAGAACATAAGAAAACTATATGAGAGTTCAGGGATAGTTCAACTTCGAATGTCTTTCTTTATCTAAGTAGTGTCCCTTTTATAGATGTAAGGGAATCTTCTTTACGTAATGGCGGGATCCTTACATTTTTATTATTTCAACCACTGCGTACTGGAGGGGTCCTCATCCCATTATCATGTCTTGGTGAGCCAGTAATATCAGAGTGTCAGCACCACATTTTCTTGCCACTTGTTGGTGCAATGATATCATTGCATACGTCATTCAGAGTCTTAGGCATTTCCATCTTGCTTTGATGAAGACTCTTCAACTTTTGCTTTACCTTTATTGCAGTGCTCACATACACTATCTGTTCCAAGCGCGGTTTTGGTAGCACTGCACATCTGTCTTTATTCAAGATCTGGACAATTCCATTCATAAAGGTAAAATGGCTTTTCAAATATTGCAATTTTCTTTGCATCTTTCTCATCCAGACGATTCTTGGTTGATGATGTCATTAAGATAAATTAACTTTGATGAGTGGTTTACATTGGAATTTACATTAATCCCTCTAACTTTATGTAAGAAGGATCTGAATGACTTTGATTTTCATGTCTATGGAACTTCTCCTGTTATCTAGATTGGTTACTTGACAATTGGTGCTGACAAGACTTTATCTTGAGAGGCTATCCCAGTTTCAATGAAGTGATAACCTTTGTAAATGTTATCTTCATTCCAACATGGGATAGTGTTGGTTATTGACAAGAAGATCGTCTTCTCATTGGTTTTAAGAACTTTAGTCTTCCATTTCAGAACTGATTTCACAAATGATGAGTTTAACTCCTAGATTTCTTTGGTATCTTGGCTGAGATATATGAACTTTATTAAACCAAAATTAAATGATTCAGCAACAAGTTCTAGTGCTACTCCTTGGAAGAATATGAATTACTCTTCACAAGTACCTGCAAAATGGTACTTAGATGTGGCATCTCCAATTGCTCTGACTTCTGCTTCGAGGCTAACAAAATTGGAGAATGGTATTTTGGTTACTGAAGATTCTTTTTCAATAATTTTTTCCTTTTCAGGCTTGAGATTGGTCAACCTACTTGGTAAAGGTGCAGGGGTTTTGAGAATATCTTTATAGCTCCTTCTTAACCTCTAGTGTGATTTGATCATTCCTTGGATCTTAAGTGATCTGATTGTCTGTGTTCTGCATGGTCCTCTGGGTCTGAATCCTATTGGGAATAGTGGGAACAATAATGGATCAATAATGTGTTGGACTGGCTTTGGGCTCACTTGGTGGCCTTTTTCTATCCAGTACTGGTTGTACTCCTTTTGGGTTTCTTCAAAGGTTTTGAAGGACTTGTGTGTGTATGGAAGTCCTTTAACTTTGGGTTCCACTGTTTTCCGCTCCTTATAGTATCTGTGGTCTGGTCCATTAAAGATTACATTAACCTTCTTATAACCTATAGATAGATCAAGATATACTAATGGGCTAGGGGTTTAGACTGGGCTAGGGGTTTAGACAGATGATGAGTCTAATGTATCCGTTTGACCAGACTTGACTTTAGGTTGTTGTGGCCTAAACTCTTGTTCCTAAGTCTTTTGCCCTTGGGCTTGAGTCTCGTTTTGAGGGAGAATGCCCTTCTTAGTATCAAACTTTTGTGAATTTTCCACAGCTTGCATCTCTTTCCAATTTGTCGAGCCTAAGATATTTTGTTGCTCAACATTTTCATCTGTTGATGTTGCTGCAGAACTTCCAGTTTATGAGAATTTTGATCCCTTCCCCTTTGAACAGGGACGGAGCCAGGAATTTAGGTGAGTACGGTCCAAAATTTTGAAACTGAAAAAATGTAAAATAATTCATTAACAAATACAAATTCATACGAGGTACCTTACAAGTGTTCTTTATAGGTTTTGATGCCCTGAAACCATTTTATAATGAGTTTATTATCAATCTTCCCTTTCTCTACATAAACAAGAAGGCTATCATTCATCCACTCATCACCCATTCGATTGCGCAGTCTATCCTTTACAATGGTCATTGTAGAAAACACCCTTTCCACACTAGCAGTTGCAACTGGTAGAAGTAATGCCAAAGTCAAAAGCTTGTAAACCAAAGGATATAACTTATGTTTCTTTGTCTGCACTAACTTCTCTACAAGATCATCAAGTCCTTTAAATCTTTAAACATGATGTTAGAACGCAAATCAACAATATAAGTATGAAGTCTATCCTTAAGGTCGAGGATATCTGATGATGAAAACTCTTGTGGACAAAACTTAGCCAATTGAATCAATCGTCTTGTCAAAAGTAGAAAACGAGTCTTGTGGACACAAACAAGCTATGTAAAGTAGTAACTCTACAGTAACCTCTGAGAAATGATCATTCAACTCTTGTAGTTGCAAATCAATCACTGCATCGAATAAATCCACGAGGTAACAATGTAAATTTGTCAGCTTTGGTGGATTACGTTGTGGGCGACCACGGGGATCACTACGAATAAACATGTCATCCATGTTAGGAAACTCAATGCAATGCTTTTGACAAAAATGACAAACAGCTTCCAAAAATGAATCCCATCCATCATTTTTCAAAATTTGGAGTCGTTGCTTGCAAACTTTAACCAAAGCCATTGCATTGACAATATCATGATCTCTCAATTGTAATGCTTGTGACAACTGATTCAAAATTCCCAAGATAAATTTCATCATGTGTAAATTGAACACAAAATCAAAGCAATGTATTGACTTCAACAAAGTAAATGCCTCGACTTTCTAAGCAGAAGAAAAAGAATCATCTTCATAAATACTTTCAAGTACATCACCCACAACACGGAACATGGAAAGCAAGCTAATCAAAGATCTATAATGTGAACCCCAATGTGTATCACCAGAACGTTGAAGATTAGTTTCCTGATTAAGCCCCTGTCCACTAAAAATCTCACCATTTTCCAATGCCTCAACAATATGATTTGATTGTTTTTCTCTGAGAAGATCATTACTTTTAAAAGATACTCCAACAATATTTACCACATCAGTAGCCACATCAGTAGCAACACGAAAAAACTCAGCAATTGGAATATTATTTTTGCAACAGCTACAAGGGCTAGTTGAAGGTTTTTTTTTTTAATCAAAGCATCAACTAGGATGCAGCGTCGTTTTTAGGCGTCCACCTTACGTAGTTAGTGGGGGTTTGGAATTCCCTACCATTTTTATTAATATCTCGAAAACCAGTACAACCTAGGAGGGGGCATAAAACCTGACCTCCAACTGAATGTACAATCTCACCATTTTGCAACAGTATTGTCTCCCTAACATTGTAATCAGTAAAAAGAAGAAATAAAACAATAGCAAGAGTAACTGTACACATGACTCAAAAAATCATAAAATAAAAAAAAATTGAGCTAAACTATATACCTCTGACGGAGGGAAAACCATGGCAGTCCATTTGTGGTAGTCCACGGGCTGTTGAAGGCAGATCGTACAACCCATACTCTGTGTAACCCTATCTGCTTCAGCCGTCAGAAGCAAGAGCATCAGTAACCTGGTTGCCCTCGGAGAAAATATGTGAGAGTCTATTTCTTTCAGAGTGCAGCTGCTGCCGAATGTACTGAATAGTGATCTGAATATTCCAAGGACCACCTTCGCAAAGAATGCAATGGATAGCGACAGAAGAATCAGTCTCCTCCTATAAATCTGAGATACCAAGTGACCTGGTCAGTAAAATACCATCGAGGATAGCGTGAAGCTCAGCTTCCAAAATCATACAATCCCTATAATCAGTAGAAAAGGCACGAACACAGCGCCCTCTAGAGTCACTAATAATACCACCTCTACCAGCTCTCCCGTCAGCAACACATCTATCTGTATTCGCCTTGTGAAATCCCACAGATGGTCTATGCCAAAAAACCAAAACAGGAGGGGGACGAGGAAGAGAGGAAACAAAAATTCCAAATCTAGAAACCAGATCAGTGTCCCCTCTCCAATTTGTAAAGCGAAATACTCTGTCAATGTGAGGAAACAAAAATGCCTGATGAACACGCCAAATAATCCTCCTAGCGTCAACAGGTATGCCTCTATATTTCGCATCATTTCATGCCCTCCACAATAAACAGAACACAAAGAGCAGCACAATGATGCTAATGTGCCCCCGTCTGGCAGCGTGTCCAGAAAACCACCATATCTGAAAATGATGCTGAATACCGTTCAGGCACAGGATGAGAAACCTGGAAGATGGAGGAGATGTGCTACGATACTCTATCAGCCATCAGACTGCTAATGAAAGCATACTCCAGTGTCTCATCCTCATAGCAACACTGACAACATGAAGGCATCTGCACATTATTCTGCTGCCTAATCATATAATCTACTAGAATAAAACCTTGCAACGATCTAGCACAAGGCTGTCTAACTAGCTCTTAAGCGGACCTAGCAGTAAAGCTGCCATAAGAAGTGGGCTACCACAGTATCTTATCCAAACTAATAGTATCTAATGGCACCCCAACAATACGTAATGCCATATGCAGCTGCACTACCCCAATAAGCTTGCCCAAATTCCAACCAGTATCATCAAAAAAATCACAAATTCTAGTTGTAGAATAAATATGAGAGAGCAACTGCGATGCAAATGAAGTGTCCCCCATTCAGCAGTCATGCCAAAAAAATATCTGACCTCAACCAAGCTATTAAAAAATCTGTGGCTCAACCTGAGGATGTGCAGTTAAAAGTCTACTCCAACCACGAGATGCTAAATAAGACGGCTGAATCTGTGAAGGATGATGTTCCTTGCAACATTTGCTCAATAAAAATTGAGCCCAAAAAGACTCTTGGGACTGAAACCTCTACTAGAGCTTTAAAGAGAAAGCATCGATAATATCACGTAATCTCCTAAAGCCCATCCCCCTTCCCTAGGAGGTCGACAAAACTCCTTCCACCGTTTCCAATGCATACTGTAGCTCTAATCCTGTGAGCTCCACAAAAACTTCGCAAAACAACTCTCCAACCTCTTCAATACCACCTTAGGAGGCTGTAGAATATGAAATAGGTGAAGCGGCATATAATATAAGACGGAACGAATGAGAGTAATCTTGGCACCTGGAGATAATAGTCTGCTTGCCCATTCAGAAATCCTATTATGGACCTTCTGTATCAAATCATCAAATAAGAAGATCCGTTCAGCGCCTTAATATGAAGGGACGCCAAGTTAGGTAATAGCAAGTGAACCATGCTGAAACTCAGTCCACTGCTCAAGGTGATGAATCTGTGTCGGAGATGTCCGTTTCAGCAGAATCAATGCACTCTTGCCCCTATTCACCAACTGGCCAGAGACACCCTCATAGTGCTCAATACACCCCATAAGATGCTCAATACTCGTTTTTGGGCTATTGGGAAATATAATAATATCGTCAGTGAAGACAAGATGCAAAACCATATCAGAACTCCCATGCCTATGCTGTATAATACTGTGCTGTTGAAACTGATGCTTGAGCAAGCGTGAAAAATAATCAGCAGCAATAAAAAATAAGGCAGAAGAGATCGGATCACCCTGACGAAGTCCCTCGAGGATGGGAAAAAGCCAGTCAACTGATCGTTGACCAAAATAGAGAACCCGTACTCAAAAATATACCGCCTGACCCTATCAACCCAAAGCTGATGAAAACCAAACTGCTCCATAACTGAGATCAAGAGCCCTCAATCCATCCTATCATATGCCTTAGTCATATTCAACTTGAGAATAACATTGCCACTCCTGGCCTGCATATCAAGCATATGGACCACCTCCTGGGCTAGAGCACATTATCCCCAATAAGGCGTCCTTGGATAAAACCACTCTGCTGAGGAGAAATGATACGTGGGAGAAGCTTAGTAAGCTTCGTGTTCAACAGCTTTGTAATGATTTTGTTAAACACAGTACACAAACTGATAGGCCTGAATTTAGACCAACTACACGCACCCTCCCGCTTGGGGAGAAGAACAATGGAAGTAGCTGCAAAACCCTTAGGGAAGTGTCACCTATTAAAGAAATCAACCACAGCCTAAAAAACATCCTCAGAAATAATATCTCAACACTACTGATAAAACAAAGAGGTAAATCCACCAAGCCCAGCAATATTGTCACCATCAATACTAAAAATAGCCTTTCTGACCTCATCAAGAATATGAATATGGTTCAGCCAAATATTATCCTCCATAGTGACTAAAGAAGGGATAATACCAGGCTGAGACTGCTGCATCGGCTCACCTGGAGACGTCAACAAATAGAGCCATCCTAAGCCCGAATGTAATGAATACCAGCTCTAATACACCGTCCCTGAACCATAGTGTAAATATTCGGTATTATGGTCACCCTGAGCTAACTATCTAGCTCCAGATTTCTGCCTCCAAAAACCCTTCTCAATAGTCAAAGTGCGGTTCAAGTCATCCTGAACCTTGTGCAAATGCTCACGGTAGAACTATGTGGGGCCAAAGTCAAAAACCCTGTCAGCCTGATCAACTAACAAATCCACCTTCCTGGCCCACTGAAAAATATCACCAAACACGTGCCTATTCCACCAACCAAGCCCCTTTTTTAGTCTAAAAAACATTTCCAACAAAGCAGCCATACACGTAAGACAGGTAGGTAATGACCACTTTTGAAAGACAAATGGCTGAAAATCATGATGTCTGGCCCAAACATTCAAAAATCTAAAAAGCCGAGGCCCTGATTGACTAGTCAATAATCACTGAATAAGCAAAGAAGCATGATCAAAGCATTGCCTGTTCAAGTGTCCAATAGTAAACTGAGAAAAGAAAGATGCAGCATCAGGATTCAACAATACCCTATCCTAATACTTACATACCATATTAGTCAACACCCTATTATTAGACCAAGTAAATGGCTCACCAACAGAACCACCATCAGACAAACCACAGTCTAACATTATATCACAGAAATCAAACAGACCTCTGTTCCGCGTGCTGAATCCTGTCTACTCACCATCATGAGCAATAACATTAAAGTCTCTCCCTACAAGCTAAGGACCATCCATAGAAGTAGAAATAGCATGCAAAGCATCCCACAAAACCCGCCTCTCAACATAATCACTTGAAGCATACACAGATATGAGATAAAAAGTCCTAGCTAATCTGGGATCTTGAGCTTTAATGTGAAGAAATTGGGACGATCAACTATACAATCAACAACAATCCCCTCTTTCCAAAAACACCAAATCCTTTCCGTCTGATTCTGAACCCCCCATCAAAAACAAAGAACCAACGAATAAATGCAAAATCATGACGCAAAATCATAGGATCAATCACAATCAGGAAACATATACCATGCATCTAGAGGAGTTTTTTCAAATGCCTCCGAGTAACTGTACTATAAATACCCCTAACGCTCTATATTATTGTACTCAACATGAGAAACAAGAGGGTGCAGAAATCACTAACCTAGGTCAAAGTGTCATATGAGTGGAAACCACTTGAACTTTGGGCTTCAACTGCTTCTCCTTCTTTCAAGGAGCAACGGGATCAAACTGTATCTGACTGGACTCCAGGCTTAGTAAATCACTCTACCCATATCGAAATGGTAAATGTGGGATAGGCAAATCTGTGCTATCAATAGAAGGAACCGGAACCTCTGTGTTCTCTTGGCAGATAGACGGTGAGCTAGGAGGGAGAGAGGCAAGAATAGAAAAGAGTCCACGACTCAAAGCAGACAAGAGAGACAACAACTCAGGACTAGCAACACTAAAATGACCAAAGTCCTGACTATGACTTTCAATAGAAATCACATGATCACTAGATAGATCAAAGCCACCAACATTACTCAGCTGGACATCTGACTCAGATATAGTGGCAGAAGCCACCATCTCTTCCACAAAAAAAATCACAGGAGCAACCCAGATATTCCCTCAAACCAGAATCACAGAAGAATTAGGAAGTAGTAACAACAGTATGGCATACCTGGGTCCCAGGAGAAGAAGTGATCAGAGCTGTATCAGGCCGAGAAGCAGACACAGTAGGCAGAGTCTGAATAACTAATAAAACCACTGAAACACGTAGAGTCAATGTGATGGGTATAGCTGAAGAAACCAGCACTGAGACAGACAGAGTGATAGCAATACTAGAAGGTAAAGAGCTCATAGGAGCAATCACTGGCTCAGTCTAAAATCAAACCCTGTAAGTAGACCCAGGAACAGAAACCCACTGGTGGGGCGTGTAACACCCCGTAAAAATTTTAAGGTAAGTTGTCATTCAATTGAATGATGAAAATTGAAAAATGACCATGTGATTGTACTTAAAGGGTTACAAGACTGTCAAGAATTATGATGGCTTTGGATGGCAAGATTATTACCCAAATGAATATGATCATATGATTGATACTTGGACAATGAATTGGAATTAGAATGTGGTTATTGAGAATGTATTGATAATGATTGGATAACCACATGAATTTGCTATTGATAATGTAAACGTTATCTTGACAATGATCGAATAACCGTTTGAAATGTCATAATAATTCTTGGATTGTATTAGAAAATTAAAAGATAGTTACTCAATTGACGATAGAGAAAGAATTTAGTCCTCAATTGACATAAACCAAAGAATGGTAACTTAATTGAAAGATGATGAAGGACCTCGCGGACAATTTTTTGCCAAGTGTACTGTATTCGTCGCTCCACATGTCGAGATGTGATTGGTGGAACTCAAATTTTATCAAAAACAATTTAATCTTAGCTATTATAAATAAGGCTAATGGGTCCTAAAGGTTTCCTCAATAGCCAACCTCCCATCTCTAACCTAAAAATCTATCCAAATTCGTCCATAAAGGGCATGGGGGGGGGGAAACTACCCTAAAAACCTATCAAAACGCCAATTTTGACCTTGAAAAATGCTCCTTATAATATATAGAAAGGGTACAACCTAAAGAATGACTTTGAAGTGAGAAATACTAAGATTTTGAAGGCATTTTTCCATCTACAATTATTGAGGTGAGCAACTATCAGTTTGATTTTCTTTTAACATTGATGATGTTTTGAAAAGCTAAGCATGTATTTGATTAAAGCAATGGACATAGATTCTGATATATTGGTAAGAAAGATTGATATATTGCTTTTTGAATCACTAGTTACTCTACCCGTTCTGTATCTGTTATGCTCTACTCTGTTGCCATACTAGGAGTCATCTAATGATACTGAGATGGGCGATGATTAGTGTGGTATCTAGTCTGTATCTATATTGATCTGTTTGAAATTCCGGTAGGGGTCAACTGGGATTCAAAATGTGGATCCACTTAATTGTACATAGCCATGATTGAATTGAAAAAATTCTTGTGCGCACCACCGCTAGTAGTTTAACTAGTGATATGGCCCATCTGTGCATTGAAAAGTTTTGTGCATTGAATGATTTTCTGTAAAATAAATCTTTCAAATAAAAGGCAAATCAAAGGGTTTTGTTACTCATTGAGTACTTTGTATTTGTTCCCTTCCTTACTACATTTTTGTAGATGATTAAAGTTATATAACACTTGAAAAGCAAGGCAAGCCAGGAGTTGGATCATGCTCGCGAACGGGAGTAGAGCTGTGCATGTGATGTAAACTTGTCTATGAAGTTATCATGAATTTAATACTTTCATGCCCACCTTTATAATATATATGTTTTTACATCTTATAACATACAAGATAAGAGATATAATCTTTATATTTATTTGAATTCTACTTTTCACTGTAAAAGTTCTCTAATAATTCGGCGTACATTGGTAATCAATATAATATATTTATTAATATATTTTCTTGTGCTTTTACGTTTTATTGAAAAACCTAGCTTTAATGTTTTCTTAAAAGTTTAACAATTTGTTAGCTTATATAATTAGCTTTACATGTTAAACTCTGTAAGATAAGATCAGTTGGATTGTTCTGTACGTCCCGTCCCCGCTGCAAAAATTGAAGCTTCCACTACAAAATTTGTAAATTAATATAAGATATTCGGAAATATTGTAAAACTAGCAGGGGCGTGATAGGGCGGCTCAGTCATAACACCTTTCTCCTTCTCTTGTTGAGAACGGGGCGGCATTGTAGGTGGGGTCCATACAGAGCTAATCACAGAAGCAGAACTAGTCGGTCCAGATGATGGAGGACCACTTGATGAAGGGAGACTAGTTGAAGTTGATAAGCAAAGCAATGTATATAATAAGCACATGAATTCTCCTTTAAAATAAGGGCTTTTAGACCATTGAGTTTTCCTTGCATATTACTAGCCCCGTCCTAACCCTGTCCTCTTAATCTAGATATGTTCAAATTGTATCTAGAAAACATCTTATCAATGGCATCCTTAAGCGAGAGTGTTGCAGTACTAGTGACATGTTCAATCCCTATAAAACGCTCATTTACATGCCCACTAGTGTCTACATAACGTAAAATAACTAAAATTTGCTCTTTTGATGATATATCACAAGATTCATCAGCTAAAATAGAAAACAATGAATCACCAACATCTTTCAAGATGACATTAATTGTTTCGGCAGCACAAGCACTAACTATGTCCTTTTGAATGTCAGGTGATGTTACTCTATAATTTTTAGGAGCATTTCCCAATGTCACAGTTATAATATCGTCATTATGATCATTCAAAAATTGCAATTGAACTAGGAA
>CAVNYN010288289.1:0-20054 GCA_963692815.1 Nyctanthes arbor-tristis | reverse complement strand
GGATCTAAGCTGGGTCCAACTGGGAAGCCATATGAGTGCAACCCGGTAAAAGAAGGGCCCCAAAATCAATAAGGATCAGCATCATTGCATATATGCCGTGATAGAACTATATTCGCGGCATGAGTCTATTATGGCACTAACAAAGTCGAAACTTCATGAATGACATTCATGACCCCACAGTGTCCACTTGCATGTTTCTAGATCGGAAGAGCGAATTTAGATGCGCAAACGGATGATTTGTGGACATCACGTGACAAGACAATCTACACAATATTCTACTAAGTCATGTTTAACACCCTATATGTGCAAATGCCCCTTCCTCGGCTCAAACGAGTTGATTGAAGCTGGGTTCTGCAGGGAGGCCATGTGAGTGCAACCCGGTAAAAAGAGGGCCCTAAAATAAAAAAAGATCGCCATCACTGCACCTATGCCGTGATAGTGTCATATTCACGGTATGAGTCCGTTATGGCACTAACGAAGTCGAAACTTCATGAAACTTGACACTCATGGCTCCACTATGTCAGCTTGCTTGTTTCTAGTGTGTTTAATGAATTTGGATGAGTGAATAGATGACTTGTGGACATCACGTGACAAGACAAGCTATACAATGTACTACAAAGTCATGTTTAACACCCTATATGTGCAAAATGCCCCCCGGCACCAGCTCAAAAGCATGGATCTAAGTTAGGTCCAGTCGGGAAGCCATGTGAGGCAACCCGGTAAAAGAAGGGCCCCAAAATCAAGAAGGATTGCCATCACTGCTTCTATGCCGTGATATCACCATATTCGCGGCATGAGTCTGTTATGGCACTAATGAGGTCAAACCTTCATGAAACTTGACACTTATGACGCCAACGTGTCAACTTGCATATTTTCAATATGTTTAATGAATTTGGATGAGTGCACAAATGACTTGTGGACATCACGTGACAAGACAAGCTACACAAAAGTACTATTAAGTTATGTTTAATACCTTATACGTGCAAATGCCTCATCCCCAGACTTGAACGCATTGATCTAATGTTGGGTTAGGCATTGAAGCCATGTGAGTGCATTCCAGTAAAAGGAGGGCCCCAAAATCAAAAAGGATTGTTATCACTGCACCTATGCCCTTATAGCGCTATATTCGTGGCATGAGTCTGTTATGGTCGTAATGAAGTTGAAACTTTCTGAAACTTGACAATGGTAACCCCAGCGTGTCCCTTTATGTGTTTCCAGTGTGTTCAACGATTATGAATGATAGAACGGATGAGATGTGGACATCAGTAACAAGATACGTTACACAATGTGATGCTAAGTCATGTTTAACACCCTGTATGTGCAAATGCCCCCTCCCCCAGCTCAAACGAGTTGACCAAAGTGAGTTTCAACATGGAGGCTATGTGAGTGCATTCCGGTGAAAGGAGAGCCCTAAAATCAAGAAGAATCGTCATCACTGCACCTATGCCGTTAAAATGTCATATTCACGGCATGAGTCCGTTATGGCCTTAACGAAGTCGAAACTTTGTGAAACTTGACAATGATCCCATCGTGTCCTCTTGTGTGTTTTTAGTGTGTTCTACGATTATGAATGAGCGAACGAATGAGATGTGGACATCACGGGATAAGATACGTTACACAACGTGACGTTAAGTCATATTTAACACCTTATGTGTGCAAATGCCCCCTCCTTAGGCTCGAATAAGTTGATCGAGATCGGAAGAGCACACGTCTGTGAGTGCATTTCAGTAAAAGGAGGGTCCCAAAATCAAGAAGGATTGCCATCACTGCATCTATGCTGTTAAAATGTCATATTCGCAGCATGAGTCCGTTATGGCTTTAACGAAGTCAAAACTTTGTGAAACTTGACAATGGTGACCCCATCATGCCCCTTTGTGTATTTTCAGTGTGTTCTACGATTATGGATGAGCGAACGGATGAGATGTAAACATTACGTGACAAGATACGTTACACAACATGACGTTAAGACGTGTGCTCTTCCGATCTGCTCAAACGCACGGATCTAAGTTGGTTTCAACCGAGAAGCCATGTGAGTGCAGTCCAATAAAAGGAGGGCCCCAAAATCAAGAAAGATCGCCATCATTGCAACTATACCGTTATAGCGCATATACGGGGCATGAGTCCGTGATGGCCTTAATGAATTTGAAATTTTATGAAACTTGACGCACATGACCCCACTGTGTCCCGTTGCGTGTTTCCATTGTGTTTATTGACTTTGTATAAGCGAAAGGGTGAGTTGTAGACATCACTCAATTTTTTTCCATTAAGTCTCTATTACTCAAAAAGCTCAACAAATGGTCATCAAACTTCAAAATGACTCGAAATTTAATATTTTGAATGTCTCCCAGTGCCGTGTTTGACTGAAATGGCCCTGATTTTCAACACAATGAAAAACACATGTAACTCGATGATCCCTAAAAATGTAACTTAAAGATTTTAAACAATGATACAAAGTTTAAGTTATAAATTTAATGAACATACTGCATCTATTAACATACTCAAACGCTGTGTTGCTGCCCATCAATGTAGAGGTGCCATGATGGAGTTAGCCATCACTGCACGGGTGTCGTTATGGCTGAAAAGACACATGCATGATTTATATGTATTTTTGCCATACAACAATATTTACATATAGTGTAGTTTTCTCAAAAATAATATAGAAACCTTGATATAAAAATGAAATAGTGTGAGTAATAATATATTTAGAGGGTTTTATGGTACCCAAAATATATAAAAAACTTTCATGTATACATATGAGTAACTTGATTACAAGTGTACAGTAGTTTTATATACATGTAGCCTCTTGCCGCCCAAACTCTACCCCGCTGCCTATCACTGAACCCATGCCATTACGAGGTTAAGCATCACTGCACAGGTGCCATTATAGAACAAAAACAGACCTGCAATATTTTCTTCACAAATTCTCCCCCATAAGAAACATTTATTCACATTGTATCTATGCTCTCCATTACTGCATCACAAGAAGAACTAAATAGATTTCAGTTCATAACCATTGCTCTATCTAAACTTTAGTGAACGAGATCGGAAGAGCACACGTCTAATAAGATTTATCAAAGTACAGTTGTCACGTACCAAGCATCATATTACAATAATAGACAACACAATGAAAAACAAAGAGAATGAATTTTCAACATGTATAACTATGAACAAATAAGCAAAAGCATTAAACACCATTGAAAACATATCTTTATATGCACTCATAATTAGTTACACTGTGAGGTAGAAATCCAAACTCAAAAAAAGAAAATGAAAATTCTGTTCTGATTACTATAATGGCATGAATGTCGTGATATGGTACAGATCACGTCATGTATGCCATGATATCAGTTGAAGCACAATATCATATTAGTACATATATGTAGCATCTGTACTACTGTCACAACTACATAGAAGGAAAACATTTGTTCAAACTGGCATAACGACATTAATGCAGTTATGTATTACAGATCACAGCACAAATTCCGTGATCTCAACAGGAAGCATCATATTGTCATTAGAACATTGAAATTGATTCTAAAAATCAGTTAAACTCTATGAAAACAAAAAAAAAAAATGTTCAAACTAACATAACGGCATGCATACCGTTATTTTGCACAGATCACAGCATGTATGCCGTTATCATGGTCTGACATCAGAATGCCCAGAACTAGGAGGATACAGACTCCCACTTGAAAAATAACTGTCACAAGATTGCGTTTCCTATTTTATACTGATATTTTCTTATTCTTCAAAGGCTTTTGAGAGTGTTATGAAATACCTCAACATATAAATACTTTTTGAAATGATCAAATATGGAGATTTTCATCCTTCTTAGAGTCTCCTTTTGAGATGATCATGCTGCAACTCGTTTTTGGGGGTGGAACCTTCTTGGAGTCCCTTCTGATATGATCATCCGCGAAACCCAACTGAGATCTTGCTTTTTCCCTTCAAGAAGATGTTATCTTCTTTTTTTGAGATGGGTATGAAGAAGTCAATATTAATGGTGGGGGCTAGATTAGAGGTGGAAAGTAGATATTTATATTTTTTTGGTTTTTCTAATGGAGTACCTTATTTAACCATTAGAAACATATTTTAAATAAAAATCTTGGTTGACCTCTTGGATTTAAACCCCCACCCGCCCTCTCCCCCGGCGCGGAAAACCACAATTTCTTAAAGCCCAAAGCCCACAAGAATTTCCTTAATCTTGGCCCAATCATGCCTTCTCAATCTCCCTTGCTTTCCATCTCGCGGTCCCTTCCCAGTTATCCGACCGGAAGTCTTCCTCACAATTGGCCTCTCACCGGTTCCTTCTCTTCTGTCAATTGTTCTCCCGCTCAACGGTGTCTCTCACGGGCTCTTCCCCTGTCTCTTGCTCCTTTAAAACTCCGAAAAGGAGAGGTAAATCTCGAGCTGCCCGGTTGTTACACATGCACATAAATGCAAAATAACATTTCAATTAGTGTGCTTTATGTGGTGCTGATGAATGATGATGTCTAGTTTATTCATAGGTTTAATTCTATTGAGTTATTAATATCAAAATTGAAATATTTGGAATTTATGTAGCGGTCTTGTAAAGATGTGAATTTAATTTGTGTTATCTTTATTTCAATCTGGTCGAGTATTGTGGCTGTATATGTCAGGTGAAGAGAATAAATTACGTTTCATGTGCTTTGTAAGTGTTTGATTAAATGCTGATGTGAATATGAACTATGGCTTGCATTATACGACGCTTCCTTAAACTTTAAATAATAGTTCAGCTGTTTTGTTCAACTTCCTTCGAAATGAGAGATGTGATTTTGATTAGCGTCTTCTCCTCAATTTCAATGAAACTTGAATATTTTTTATAACGATGTAGAGTGAAGATGGTAAGTTGTTGCCCATAAGCAATAAAATAATTTAGTGAAATTTTAATGCAATGGAAGTGTTTGACAAAATGCTTGTATAGATCTAAGACATGGTTTTCTACACTATGATGATTCCTAAAACTTCTAGAATTCGTTTAGTAGTTTTGGTTAACATTATTGTAGTCTAGCTTCACTTTATATATGAAAACTTTACATAATTAATTGTTAACTTGTGTGGATTAGAATTTGAGAATTTTTGTGAAATAATAGTGTTAATGAGAAGATATTATATCCAATATACTGAGAATTTGACTAAAAGGTAATATGTTTTCTTGCTATACTTGATTTGCTAGATCATATCTTGTGGGGATTTATTGCGATCTAGCAATAGCAATTAATCTTAGGAATGCTTTTGTAAGACTATTTTGTTTCTTTCTTACATGCGTTCTTGATTGTTGTTGAAGACAGTGAAATTAATATTTGAGTACAAGTCCAAATTTCATATGCAATAAAGATGTTTGATGAAATGCCATTGTGGGAAATAGTAATACAAGGAAAGTCTTTGAAGAAATGTCTACTTGAAATTTTCTAAACAATGAAAATATTTCATAAATGTATAGAATAGATTAAAAATGACGATATATGTTATTATATCCTTAAATGATTGTTAAGACCCTTGATTTAATATATTAGTTAATTAACACTTAATTAATTTTTATATGTGTTGCATCCTTTGAGTTAAAATGTTGGGTAATTCAATACAAATTATATTTGGCCTCTATTTCTCTTTAGCCTTTATAAATAAAGTTAGCTGATGATGCTCTATATGATTTTACCTGCACTTGGTCGTTTGAAAATTCCATTGGTAATCACCAATTTCAGCACTAAGGAAAATGCATTCAATGTTTATAAAGTTAATTGCTTTGTTGTTAATTTCATTTTGTTTAATTAAGTTGTTATGTGAATTGATAATTATTAAGTGATGACTTATTATCTTTGTACAAATATTATAAATGAATGTTGCTGCATTTTTTCAAAAATAAATAGCAATGGAGAATATTTTCGTATTAATGAACGATGACGACTTAAGGATTTTTGGCACATAGACATTGTGGGCGAGCAAGACATCTCCACTATCTATTTAAGGACATGGTGCATACATTTTTGCATATTCTTATTGTATTCAAGTACATGTCCATGCACATTCTTTTTTTTTTTTTGCCCTGCTTAATCTTCATCAAATCCAAACCTTCATAAGATGGCAAGAAGAAACTTCCAATTAACCTTGTCATAAGATTTAGCCATGTCTAATTTCAGTGTAACATTCCTATCTCAGTTTTGTTTATCTAAGCGATACACTAGTTCTTGGGCAAGGATGACATTGGCCCAATGCAATTCCCCAGAGCAAGCCCACTTTGACGGAAATGAGTTTATGTAGGAGACTGCTCAATCTGGTTTTTGAAAGTTTTGGTGACAGTCTTATTTATAACAATTCACAGACTAATGGGCCTGAATTCGTTCTGTTCTATAGCATCTGACTGCATAGGTATAAGCAGAATGGAGGTCTCAGCGATCTGTTTAGTAAGCCATTTCCCTTTAAAACTGGAAACAGCATCAGAAAGATTATCTTTGATAATATCCCATCATGTTTGGAGAAACAAGGCTGAATACCCATTTGGTCCTGGACCACTATTCTTGTGGATTGAGAAGACATCAGTCTCAATTTCTTCAGCTCTTGGAATACCATTAAGCATCTGATTGTCAGCATTAGTTACTATGTGGGGGATCTCGTTAAGTAGGTGAATGGGTTCAATGGTTTTTTAACCAGTACCAGACAATAGATTCTTAAAATAATCAACTGCAAAATATTGAAGATCATTGGGGTCGGAGCATTCAGAGCCATCAGGTTTTTTTTTTTTATTTTAGTAATTCTGTCTATTCTTCTCTTGCATTTGACATAAGCATTATAGAATTAAGTGTTTCTGTCAACTTCAGTAAGCTATTTGGTGCTGCTTTTAGCTTTCACTTCCATTAAGCCTCTCCCTTGCTAAGGAGTTGGTTTAGTTCATAAGCTTTGCCCGTGTTCATTTTGGAGTCGTTCCATTTACATAGCTTTGGCTTCTACATATTTTATGAGTTGAAAAATATCCCAAATCCTCCTTTATTCCACACCTTGGGAGCCTTGTTAAGCTGTTTAAGCTTGTAGAGGGTGTAGGCACCGCATGGCTTGAAACTTAAATGAGGATTAGATTGTGTATGAGAGAGGCATTGCAACTGATGAGAAAATGGGAATGACAATGACCACACCCAATTCTGCTCCAAACTTGAACTTTAAAGTTAGGAATGTGGATCATACTAGTTATCATTCTCGTAAAGTATGTTCAATTTTTCCACGTTCTATAATTGCACGAGGTGAAAGGACCACCTTCTGTCGTTGCTTTGTAAATGCCACATTTAATCTCCATCTCTCCATAATTATACATGGACTTGATAGGGGGTTGATTACCTCCCTGTTTTACTCTCCCCCTGAACAACTGCATTGAAGTCATCATTGATAAGCCAAGGACCAAGGAAGACCAACTTGTCCATTTGAATTCTACTTAGTTGAACAGTACTTTTTTGCCATTATAATTCAACTGCATGGCAATACATTGATCTTTATTGTCAGTTACTGATGATCTGTTTCTAGGTTGACGATATTTTCATTAGCATCGCAGTTTTAATGTGAATGTGTACTATTTCATGGCCTTAGTTTATGTTCCAGTATTTTATTTTATGGTCTTCAATGTGTTGATTCTTCAACTCTTGTTGGTTTTGTCCGTGCATTCAATTTCCCATAATCAGATTTTGTACATCATTCTCTATTCTTTTCTATTGTAGCACCCTCTGAAATTTTATACCATATTGGGACCTTGAAAATGGGTGGACTGCCAATAGAGAACTGTTCTATTGTCCCTATGCAATCAGAAAAAGACCAAGGTTCAGCGACAACACCACCACCTTCCTCAGATTCAAAGCCCAAGAAGAAGATATGCTGTGCTTGTCCTGATACCAAGAAACTGAGAGATGAATGCATCGTGGAGCATGGTGAAGCAGCTTGTGAAAAATGGATCGAGGCTCATAAAAGATGCCTCCGAGCAGAAGGCTTTAATGTTTGAAAATGTGGTGGTGATCCACATTAAGAAGAAAACAGTAACCATTGCATTTTGATTACTTGAAAACCTGGTTTAACAGTCGAGTATAGTTGAGTAAAGCAGTGGCGCTTGTCATTTACATTTCACAAAGTTTGAGATAAAAGGAAACAATTCTTTTTTGGACTCAGACATAAATAAAACAGAACAGGTTGTCTTGGTTGTAGTCACGGTGGGTGTCCTAGGCACCTTAAAAATTGAGTAATGTGTTATATGGCATACTTGTGTTCGCTGACAGTTCATATGACATTAAATAATAAGTTAAATTAAGTGAGTAACATTTACATGCATTTTGCCTCCACTTATAATTTAATTAATGTCATATGTGTTGCCACTTAAAACTTGTGTTCAACAGCATGAGTGGGTATTTAGCATTATTATTCATGTAAGTTTGACTGTAGTAAATATGGTAAAAAGAAAACAAATATGATCATTGTAAGAATGGAACCAGTGACCATGACCATATTATTATCATAGCACGAATGAGTCTCTTTGTAACGACCCGACAAATTAAATAAACCATGATGACGTTATTAAGAAAACATTTGAAATTCATTATAATGAATTGAAATTTAGAGATCTGAACTTAAGATGCATATTCCATATTCAATTATATATGATTTATATTTTTTCGACTAACAAGTTAAATATAAATCTAAAATCGATTGTAAGAGAATATATGAATTTAGGAGTTGAAGTGAAGTTAAGCTCAAATGGAAAATTTGTTTATTTTAGAAAAGGACTCTTAAATAATACAAGGATATGTGTATTTTTAAATACTCCTACTAATATGTGGAAATATCCTCAAAATTCACACGTGTACATGTATTTTTCTTAGAAATGTTCTTAAATATGTGAAAATGTGTATAATTACTAGAAAGCAAGTATGCCAACATGTGTAGAGTTGTCATTGTTTTTCAGAAAGAGTCACCATCTAAAGTATATTATTCATCACTTTAGAAACATCAAGGAAATGAGACATAAGCTTAGGGAATTGCCAAGTATATTGCAAATGCAAGCAAAATGATATAAGCCTTCACGAAAAAAAATAAAAATAAAGGGAAAATCCTTCTATAAAAGACTCACTTCAACGTGTGGGAAATAAGAGAAACCAAAAAGCCAAGACAAACAAAAGTTTTACTAGCAAAGAAACAAGGTGAGTAATGTACGCATCCTTTTCCAAATAATTGGTATGATTTAGGCAAATACTTATTTTGTTTTCTCATGCTTATAATTACCTATGAAAGCAACTATTGAATTTCTATGTTTTGTATTAAGTCATGCTTACCTCTACTTATCAAGCCAAGCCATGTCATGCCACGCTATTAATCGGGTTATATAGCATCCTAAGTACCAAGGGTGTTATGTTCATGCCAAGCTTATTAAGAACCCGATTCTAATCTTATATTAATGTGCATATGAGGTAAATAAACTTATGCAAAAAGGGCTCGAACTCTATTCTCTACTTCATGTTTTCAAATGAGAAATGTATATGTGGACATTCCACACTAAGTAAATTTTTACTTACTCTTTATATTTCTCAAAATTTTTAGCTGATGAAGAGAACCATAATCGAAGTCTCTAATAGTGAGTGGTCTCTATCACCGGAAGGTGGTCATTACTTGTGCACAACGGAAGCGGACCTTTGGGGCGTTTATGAAGACTAGACTAAACCACTATATCGTCACTATCGTAAAGATTGCATATTATGAAGCCACTACTCTAGAATTCCTATATACTAAGGAGTATAAAATAAAACACTGGAAAGTCTAAATGTTACTCTAAATAGACTTCCCAGCAGTTTACTTTATACTCCTCAATATATAGGACCTCTACTGTAGTAGCTTCATAAGATGCAATCTTTACGATGGTGATGATGTAGTGGTTTAGTCCCGGCTGCTTTTCATAAATGCCCCAGAGATCCGTTTCTGTTGTGCACGAATAATGACCACCTTCCGGCGATAGAGACCACTCACTATTAGAGACTTTGATTATGGTTCTCTTCATCATCTAAAAATTTTGAGAAATATAAAGAGTAAGTAAAATTTACTTAGTGAGGAATGTATACATATACAAGAAAAATTTTCATTTGAAAATATGAAGTAGAGAATAGAGTTCGGGCCCTTTTTGCATAAGTTTACTTACGTCATATGCGCATTAATATAAGATTAGAATTGAGTTCTTAATAAGCTTGGCATGAACATACCCTTGGTACTTAGAATCTTATATAGCCTGATTTATAGCGTGACATGACATGGCTTGGCTTGGCTTGATAAGTAGAAGTAAGCCTGACTTAATGCAAAACATAGAAATTCAATAGTTGCTTTTATAGGTATTTAACAAAAGAATAACACTTAGATAATTATAAGCATGAGAAAACAAATTAAGTATTTGTCTAAGTCATACCAATTATTTGGAAAAGGATGTGTGCATTACTCACCTTGTTTCTTTGCTAAGTAAAACTTTTGTTTGTCTTGACTTTTTGGTTTCTATTGTTTCCCACACGTTGGAGTGAGCCTTTTATAGATGGATTTTCCCTTTATTTTTATTTTTTTCATGAAGGCTTATGTCATTTTGCTTGCACTTGCAATACACTTGGCAATTCCCTAAGCTTATGTCTCATTTCCTTGATGTTTCTAAGGTGATCAATAATATACTTTAGATGGTGACTCATTTTGAAAAACAATGATAACTCTACACATGTTGGCATACTTGCTTCCTAGTAATTATACACATTTTCACATATTCAAGAACATTTCTAAGAATAACATATGTATACATGTGAATTTTGAGGGTATTTCCATATATTATTAGGAGTATTTAAAAATACCATATGTCTTTGTATTATCTAAGAGTGCCTTTCTAAAATAAGCAAATTTTCCATTTGAGCTTAACTTCATTTCAGCTCCTAAATTCATATATTCTCTTACGATCGATTTTAGGATTTATATTTAACTTGTTAGTCGAAAAAATATAAATCATATATAATTGAATATGGAATATGCATCTTAAGTTCAAGATGCCTAAATTTCAATTTATTATAATGAATTTCAAATGTTTTCTTAATAATGTTGTCATGGTTTATTTATTTTTGATGGGTCGTTACATTCTACCCCCTTAAAATAATTTCGTCCTCGAAATTACCTTAGAATAGTTCTGGATATTCTTCCCTCATGTCGTCTTCTCTTTCCCATGTTTCTTCTTCTATTGTTTCGCCTTTCCACAGAACTCGTACTAGTGGTATTTCTTTATTTCTGAGCTTTTTGGTTCCTTTCATTAGAATTTTAATGGGCCGTTCTTCATAGGTGAGATCATGTTGAATATCTGTAGGGGCATCTTTTAGAACGTACGAGGGGTTAGGAATGATTTCCGTATTACAGGATTATGAAAGATATCATGCATTCTTGTTAGATGCTAGGGCAGTTTAAGTCTATATATGACTTTGCCTATTCTTTTGATAATATCAAAAGGGCCAATGAATCTAGGGGTTAGCTTTCCTCGTTTTCCAAACCTTAGAAGTCCTTTGATTGGAGATATTCGCACAAAAACCTTATCGCCAACTAAAAATTCTAATGGCCGTCGATGTTGATTGGCATACTTACGTTGTCAGTCTTGAGCTGCTTTAAGTTATATATTACGTTTTGCACCACCTGAATCATTTCTTGTAACATCTCAGATTTTATAAGTCATCTTTCTCTAATTTCATCCCAATATAGAGGTGAATGACATTTTCTTCCATATAATGCTTCAAAAGGTGGCATTTGAATGGAAGAATAATAACTGTTATTATATGACAACTCCATAAGTGGCAAGTACCGATCCCAACTATGAGGAAATTCTAGAACACATGCACGAAGCATATCTTCCAAGGTCTGTATGGTCCGTTCTGTCTGACCATCTGTTTGTGGATGAAATGATGTATTAAATTGAAGTTTAGTACCTAATAGGGCATGCAGTTCCTTCCAAAATCGAGATAGAAACCTAGGATCTCTATCCGGTGTTATAGTTATAGGTACTCCATGGAGTCTCACTATTTCTTGCACGTACACCTATGCTCATTCTAAATGTCATTTTGACGGGTAAGAAATGAGCAGATTTTGTCAACATAACTACAATGACCCAAATGTCATCAAATCCTTTAGAAGTCTTAGCAACTTCTAATTTTGTTTTGTGAAGGAAATTCCCAAATTGTAGGAAAACCCTTGAATTCCTAATATTTAAGTGTCAAAGGTACGATGTATGACAAATCTAATGATATATTAATTTCATTTATTGATATTGTGCCCTGATTTAATTATTTTCATTAGATCGGAAGAGCCAAGAATAGCACTACAGTGTTACTAGATTGATTAAGTCGACTTGCTAGAACACAAGATCGCCAAATTCCTCATTTGATTGATCATAATAATAACAATCATAATAATAATGGTCAGTATGATGTGACTAGCGAAACCAATCAAGCTAAAGAAGAAAAAGATAGGGATATGGCAACGGATCGATTCCGCTGAGTTAATCCTCCTATCTTTGAATATGCAAGAGATCCTATTGAAGCTGAGAACTGGATATGAACTATGGAATGAATGTCCACTTATGCTTATATTCTAGGATTAGAAAAAATAAATTGTGCATCATTTATGTTAGGAAGCAGTGCTGGTTACTGATGGGATACTTTGGTTAGTTTAGGAGAAACTGAAAATATCACATGGGAAGAATTTTGTAGAACATTTCGAGATAAATATTTTTCCTCGACTGTAGGGAACCAGAAATTGAATGAATTTATTCAGATTAAACAAGGCCTTATGTCTGTTGCTGATTATGTTAAAAAGTTTGAGGATCTTTCCCGGTTTGCTACTCATATGGTTAGTACAGCAGAACTCAAAATAGACAGTTTTATTGATAGATTACGACCAGAATTGGGACAAGATGTTCTTATGGCTAGAACATCTAATATGAATTTATTGTAAGTTATAGGTTGTGCCTTGATAGCAGAACACGCAGAAACTAAAATACAGAAGGCACGAGGATCTTCAACAAATCGCAATTGGAATTCTAATAATAAACGTCCCTCACGAAATTACCCAAATAGTCAACCAGTTTCTAAGAAACTAAGTGTAGGTGAACCTAGGGAAGTAATTAATCCCATTTGTCCCACCTGCAACAAACAGCACAGTGGGCAATGTCGTTGGAAACTTGGACAATGTTTTAATTGTGGAAAAGAAGGTCATATGATTAAAAATTGTCCAGAAGAAAAGAAAATCTCCGCCTTTCGACCTGCTAGAGTATTTGCTATGGTTAGACCGGAAATGGATAATAATGTCACTGTTATTGTAGGTACTATTTATATTTAAATGCCCTTTTGATTCAAAAGCTATCCATTCCTTTATATCTTTATCTTTTGCTTGAAATCTAAATATTCTATTTACCTCTCTGTCTGGTGCCTTGGATATAATGATCCCTTTTGGAACCATTCAAAATGCTATGTTTCATTTACCTCATATTTTCATCAAATTAAAGGATATAGAATCGACAGTGGATCTTATTATACTGGAAATTGGGGACTTTGACATTATTCTTGGAATGGATTGGCTAACACATTATGGGGTCTTAATTGATTCCAAGGCTAGAACATTCCAATTTCCAGAAATAGAACCAGTATCTTTTTCAAAATTAGCAAAGACCACTAGGATGATTATCTCAGCTACAAAAGCCAAGCAACTTATAAGTGAAGAATGTATGGCATTCTGGGTCAGTTTACATAGGATGAAAATAAATAATAATTTCACCATTTTATCATTACCTGTCGTCAAAGAATTTGAGGATGCTTTTCCTGAAGATTTGCCTGGACTTCGACCTGATTGAGAAATTGAATCTAGTATAGAAGTAATTCATGGAACTCAGCCTCTATCAAAAACCCTTATCGTATGGCTCCTGCGGAGTTAAAAGAGCTAAGAACTCAGTTAGATGATCAGCTAAACAAGGGCTTTATCAAACCTAGTACATCATCTTGGGAAGCACTAGTACTATTTGTTAAAAAGAAAGATTGTTCAATACGATTATGCATCGCTTATCGAGAATTAAACAAGGTAACACTAAAGAACAAATATCTTTTTCCCAGAATAGATGACTAGTTAGATCAACTTCAAGGTTCTGCAGTTTTCTCCAAGATTGATCTTTGATCAGGGTATCACCAATTATGTCTGAAGGTATATCTAAGATCGCTTTTAGTACTTGATATGGGCATTTTGAATTTCTTATCATGCCTTTTACGCCAACTAATGCGCCAGCTGCATTTATCGACTTGATAAAGCCAGTATTCAAGAAGTTCTTGGATTACTTTGTTATAGTATTCATTGATGACATTCTTGTCTACTCTAAATCAGCGGAGGAACATAAGCAACACTTGAGAACTGTTCTCCATGTTTTACTAGAAAACAAACTATATGCAAAATTCTCAAAATGTGAATTTTGGCTTGAACAAATCATTTTTCTAGGCGATGAAAAAGTGAATTTTGGCTTGAACAAATCATTTTTCTAGGCGATGTTGTAACTAAAGAATGAATCTCAGTAGACCCTGGTAAAGTAGAGGCAGTACTCAATTGGTCAACCCTAAGTACCCCACAGAAGTACGCAGTTTTTTGGGTTTAGCTAGATTGTAACGACCCACCATTTCAAAGAAAAATACAATATACTATTTTATCTGGCACAACGGAATATAATTGTTTACCCCAATAAAATCGGCATGATTCAGCGTATCTCAGTTCGACCCTCTTTGCACTTCCAATGGTCCGCACCATCAACACATGAGCCATAGAGAATCAGTAAACATGATAACATGCATGACATGTTTATGATATCTAACAGGTGAACTGATACTCCCACACACAGCCGACCAGTCTCACAGGGCCCGCGTCCCACATATAAAGCACCGCATGCTTGTCATAAATAGGGCTTGTCAATGCATCTAGCGCGTACATGCCTTGTTCCCAAAGACTTACCATGCCTTGACCGTCGCCAAAGACTTACCAATATCAAAAGACAACCCCTTGCCATATCATATCCACTGTCGGGCCTCCAACACTGCATCTAGTATATATACCCAAACAGTTGGGCCGCCGGGTCCCCAACACTGCGTCCAGTGTATATATCTGGTCAGCCAGCCGCCGAGCTCTCAACACTCACAAGGGGTACACTGCCCCAAGTGGTATATCTACTCGGACGGCTACGTAAGTGGTGCATTATATGGGAACCTCCCGTAAATCATCCACAGCATCACCAATGCACAATTCACCACATCATGACATGTTCCTCACGCATGCTAATCATCCACATGCTCAATGTATGCATACTTAGCGTGCCACACATCATGCACAGTATAATAATATCAATCTATTAATAAACAGGAGTAAACACACTTGCATCATTCACATATCACACGTAAGAAGTATATGCTCAACAACTTAAGCTTTGTACTGTAGGTAGAGTTGCCACATTTACCTCTAAAGCTGCTTGAACACTCTATTCTTACATCACATGTATATACACCATATTAAAACCACACTATAAACGTTAAATGCCTGGCCAACCACATTTGAAACGAAAATGCATACTTGGGTTTCGACTTTTTTCTTTTCTTTTTTTTTTTTTTCCTTTTCTTTTCAAACTATTTATAGTTTTTCTTAAGGGCTAGCTTGCAATTAAATTTTCGTTTAATTGCACATTTACCCTAGGGTTCACAATTATCCTTAACGGATAATTGATATCTTAAAGATATTATATTTTATTCTTTATAAATAATTTTATCCTTAATAAAATCGAACATTGCACTTTATTAAATTCCTAAAAATTTCAGAAAAATCTCAAGAAACATAAATGAAATTTTAGGGTGTTACATAGATACTATAGATGATTTGTCAAGGACTTTTCAAAGATTGCAACTCCCCTTACTAGGCTAATCTTCAAATGGACCAAGAACTCTGACAAATGTTTTTAGGAATTGAAGTCTAGACTTACTACCACTTCAATTTTAACTATTCCTGACCAAATTTGCTTCACACTAAACTAACTAGCACTAGGATAGGGCTAGTTCGTGCAAATAGACCTTATGGTTTAGTGTCATTGCGGAAATGGACCATATGGTTTCTAACAACTTTAACGTATTACTATTCATGGCAAAAAAGGACCTTACCATGTAAAGTTGTCAACTTTGTTATTGAAATGAACTTTTTACTCTTATTCTCAATTAAAATATAAAGATAAAGATCTGTATTTCTTGTAAGATTCCGACGAGAGGTGATATGTAGGAAACATTTTATTGTTGGTATTCATACTAGCCTTTACACGCAGCTAGTAGCGAAGAAGTAGGAGCTTTCACTGGAGATTTCAAAAGACATTTTAATTAACTAGAAAATCGGAAAGGTCTTATTCGGTTTTGTAGTAGCGTGGAGGTAATATTATGATGGAAATTGAGTAGATAAAAATATAAAATTTTAGTTTTTATATTTTACTTGAAATTAAATTAAAATACCTTTAAAAAGAATTATATCTTAGAAAAAAGAAAATAAGGGTAAAAAGACTATTTTAAGAAAAATTGACAAAATTTGGACAATAAGCTCCTTTTCGCAATGAACAATGATACGTTAAAGTTGAAATCGCTAAGGTAGAAACCATATGGTCCATTTCCACACTGACAGTAAACAATAGGTCCATTCAGGCAAATTACTCGATAGAAAAATAAATAAATAGAAACAACGATAAAACCAACCGAAGGTGCATTTCATGTTAGACAAATGTATAATTTGTCTAAGAATGTTCTTTGTACTCATTCGTAACACACCTTTAAAAGATGACCTATTGTGAAAAAACTGAAAATGTGAAAGAAAAAAAAACGAAACAGATACTACTTAGATGAGATTAAATAACTCGTTATGAAAATCCAAAAATACAATGCAAAATATTGTGTAGAAAGGGGGGGGGAGGGCAAAACTTCTGGTCAAGCACTAAAAGTTGGAAAAATTAGGGAATTAAGGTCATTTTAACACATCTTCTAAAATATGAGGTAGGGAATGACAATTTTTAAAAAATCAGATACCCAACCCCCAACCCAACCCACCCACCCCTGTCTTCCCCCCCTCTCCCCTCCCCCCACACAAAATTGTTCTCCCTTGTCTCTTTTTCTCTCTAAGAGTATCTCCAATGCTCAAAGTCTTTGGTTATGGTCCAAAAAAGAGAGAAATACACCAAAAATTTTGATGGACCCAATGTGTTTCTTATTCTCTTTTAATAACTTTTTACTCATTTACACTATTTTTTACTCACTTTTCCTTTCTCGTGTCACTTGTAAGGTTTAAAAACACACATTCATATTCGTCTTCTCCACTATTATTTTATCATTATTTTTGACTTTCTATCTATCTCTCTCCTCATTTTCACTTTTCCCTCTTTTTTTTCCTACACCTCACTTCATCCACATTTAATTAAAATAATCATATTTTTTCTATCTCTTTCATCCAATATCACCTCATGACCTTAATCTTGCATTAGAGATACTCTAAAATCACAAAGCCAAAAACTCAATTGCCACCGTTCCATCACCAACACCCACTAGCGCCATCTTGTCTCCGAAGTTGTTGCATCGCAGCCGCCATATGTGTGACAAAACACAGGTGATTTTTCCCGACCTAAAATCACCAAATTCGCCAAATGAATTTCTGATCTGATTTGATTTCTGACTTGAAGAAGCATTTGTGACTTGGTGAGACGATAACGGCGCTGCCACTACTGGCAGCAAAGAAAGATAAATGGTGAATTACAGTTTTTAAATTTTTGGGTGTTTTTCTTGAATTTTGATGATTTTTTTGTGTAATCTTTTAGTTTGATTTCTATTTTATGAATATGTTGTTAGGGTTTTGGATTAGGGTGTGGATTTCATACAATTTTTGCTTCAAATTTTATTTGATTTAGGGTTTGTGTAAGTTTGAATTATGGCTTGATTTCTTTGTGACAATGTGATGATTTTGTAATCGGCAATTGTGACTCACCGGTGTGACTATGAAGATGGTTGTAGCCATGGCATGGTGGCGTTGTGACCGTCGGATTTGAGAGTTGTGACTTTATTTTTTAATTTTCTAGAGAAAATACTTTCCATCTTAAACTAAAAAGTAAATATTTTTCAAGGAAAATGAATTCCAAGGGGGAAGGGGGGGGAATATTTTCCATGATAAATAAATTCTGATTCATTTTCCACTCTCCAATCAAACACACCATAATTGTTCTTTTTGTTGATTACTCTATCTGTCCTCGTGAAAATAGTTCACTATTCATTTTTCATCCGTTCTAAATTATAGTCCACTTTCTTTAGTTAATTTTTTGTTTTATTATATACCCATATTTAATGTGCATTATTATCAACAAATGAGAACTACTGGAGTGTAATAATAACTAAATGAAGGGATATATATCCCAAAAAACATTCTTAAATTCCACATTTCATTTCCACAAATATTAATTGAACTTTTTAATTGGACGGAGGGAGTATAATGCATGATAGATATCGGTATATAAACACTCTAAAATTAACTAATGAAAGTAGATTATAGATTATGACGAATGATAAAAGAATCATGCACCATCTTTGTAGGACAAACGAAGTATTTTATTTTATTTTGACCAAAGAAATACCTACAAGTTGAATCTCTAGAAATGCATATTCATCATTTTGACATTTTTCCCAACATTAGAAGTGCTCAAAAGATAGTTGGACATTAATCGCCTCAATTATTAGTAGGTTTCAGACAAGACATCAGATGCCTTGTGCCGCAACGGCACTAGATGATGACATGGTAAAATACCAATTGCGGTTATAAGGACATCATGCTCCCATAAATCACACTAACCTAGTATTATACTATACCATCTATCTGGTGCCCTAATAGCACCGAACATGTTGTATATAATAAAAGTCACTTAATTATTGCATTGCAAGTAACAAAAATAAATTTGATACTACACCATTTATCTGGTGGTGTAATAGCACCAGACATATTGTATTTGATAAAGACTCACTTAATTATTACATTGCAAGTTACAAAAATAAGTCTGAAGTTTATTCCAAGGAAATGGTGCTGATCGATCCTTAGTTGGATAATAAGTGTGTGGCTAAATTTCAAAGAAGGTCCATAATCTTTGCAAAATATAGCCATTTTGTTCTTAATTTTTTCAACATCTGGAGTCCTTAATTTTTCAAAAATTCTCATAAATGGTCCTTATAAACGGAATGTTCATTTTAACAGTTGGAAAGAAAATAATCTTCTTACCCCTCATATTAAATTACTACAAAAACAGGGAAAAAAAAAACAAAAAACAAAAAGTTTTTTTTTCTAAAAATGTAAAAGAAAAAAAATAATAATAAAAATTACTATTCCTTCTACCTTCTTCCCATAGATTTTTAAAAATGGTTCATTGAACCACATTTTAATTGTACTTAATGGTCTTCACCTTTATTTAATAATATAATTTTTTTCTCAACTCTTTTATTGTGTTTTCGTAATTCATTTTTTTAGTAATAAAACATAACTTTGGTTTTTATATGATTTATTTATATCCACATACTATATTAGCAAGATTTAGTGTTATGACAAAAGTTTATCAGAATTATTTACTTGTATAAAATTATTTGTAGTTAATATGCTTTTTAACGACGGGGTAAAGAAATTTTTAAATGAAAACTATAGGTGTAGGCAAAACCTATTAATAATGGAAGGTAAAACATAATAATCAAAGAAATAAAAAAAATTAAGGATATAACTCTAATAGCAGCTATACTTTAAAAATCTTTAACGCAATTGAAATATGGTGCATCAAACAAAAAATGTGCTGCAAATATAATTATTTATGTACTTATCCTTGTATATTGCAAATTATTAATTGGAGAAGCCGAATTCTTGGAAGACTTTTATTGTTTTCCCCTAGTAAAACACCAGTAGAGTTTTAACATGATTTTTTTGAGATCGGAAGAGCGTCA
>CAVNYN010288288.1:0-47603 GCA_963692815.1 Nyctanthes arbor-tristis | reverse complement strand
AAAAAAAAAAAAGAAGAAGATCATGATGCATTGTCATGAGTTAAGAATAAATTATAAGGGATGTTTTTTCGTGAAGGCCTATTTATTACATGCCAAGGATTGATTCACTGTCCTTATCTTGGAAAATGTTGGATCTAAAGAAGGAGAAAAGTCCCATTTTCTACGGAGTAAGTTTGACTACCAATAATAAATTGTCACATATATGAAATCACATATAATTTCACGGGATTGGGTTTCATATTATAAAGCTTATTTGGTTCTATAGACAAATCGAAAAAAAGTTAATTGGCATCTCCAATGCTAATATCAAGAAAGAATGTTAAAGGGAAGAGAGAGAAAGAGACATTCAGGCAGTCTTGTTCTCTTGGTACTACTCGAGTTTGGTGTCAGACTCACACGTGGCGCAAAGATGCTCATGATGTGTAAATAACCAACATGCTAGACTCACATGCGGCATGTAAAGGTGCACGTCACTTGCAAGTAATCAATATTGGTAGTAGCATAACGTTGTCAGATTCTAGCAAGAGATCAAAATCACATAACACAAATTCACATGGGTTACAAGTTTGACTACCAATAACAAGTTGTTACACATATAAAATCACATATACACAATGTTCGGCAACCATTTAAAACTCACTTGATTGGGTTTCATATCATGGAGCTTATTTGGTTCTATAAAGGAACCAGGGAAAAGTTAATTAGTATCTCTAATGCTAATATAGATCAAAAGTGAATGTCAAAGGGAAGAGAGAGAAAAACACATATTCACGCAGTTCAGTTCTTGTGCTAGAGTCTAGCGGCGTTTCTTATATGTAGCACTTGTCTTTACGCGCTATGTGTGAGTCTGGCGGCACAGCACAGGAGTTTAAAATTACATAAGATAAAATTTTCAACTTGGTATTTCCAACCTCAAATTTTCAAGAAGTCCCGAAACTTACTGATTTATCTAATTTAACCTTTCCTAACTTCCCTTGACAAATTTAACGGAGCCAGGAACCACTTCAGACTTGAGCCCTCCAAAAGGCCCATTTGTTGAGGAGTTAATAACGTAGTCCTTAGCATCGCTCTTGGTCTTAGTGTGTGGTCTAAAAAGAGAGATGAAGACACACAAAAATTCATAGGTCTTACAGTTTTTTTTTTTAATTTTCCTTTTCTTTTAATCACTTTTCATCACTTTTCTCTTATTTACACCACTTTTTTCTCACTTTTCCTCCCTCCTATCCAGTATAAGGTCTAAATTTGGACCTTCTTCAAAGACTTCAATATTACTATTTATTATTTTTGAATTTTTATCTATCTCTCTCATCTTTTTCACTTTTCCTTCTCTTTTTTTCCTACACCTCTTTCCACTAACATTCAGTTAAAATAATTATTTCTCTCTATCTCTCTCCTCTACAGCACCCAAAATTTAGACTATTCCATTGGAGATGCTTATGCGAATATGGTGTACAATGGATAAGGTGGCAGTCTGTATTGCACTGATTTCCAATGAGGCCTGCTGCTAGTCCAATAGACCGCACAGAAGAATACATGATTAATAACATCCAATCCATAGGTTTGAACCCATTATGTACACAACAGACTACCAGGTTTTTCACCCGCACTCCTCTAGTCTCCTCTTCATTCTCTTCATTCTCCACTGTCACACCCACCCCTACCCCGAGGAGAAGCTTTTGGGCAGTGAAAGATGGTAAGATTTCAGATCTAACGTAATGTTATTGATCTTATGTGCATAATTCATTTGTATTTCTTCTTTTCATTGCTGGTTATAGATTTTCCATTTCATCTTCTTTCTTAAACGGGCATCAGGAATTCATAGAAAAAATTAACTGCGTCATGTCTTTAATTTATTGTCAGTGATGGTTTTTGTTAAGCGAGGCATTCACCCATTTTCAGCTTTCTGTTTGTCATGTTGTTTTTTGATCATATATTAAGGTTCTTATTTCTATTTTTTTTCTTCTCTTCTTACAAGTTGCGTCTTTATATTTTTTCATGCCTATGCTGTTTTCTGTAAAGCACGTGATTTTCTAATAATATTGTGGAGTTGAACTTGGTAGATAATTATAATACTTCCATCTGAAGTTGCAAATACTCTGCATTTCACAAAAGAATGCTACATTTATTTGTTAAACAATGACTAACAAGTAGCAAAGAGCAATAGATCAAGGCATGACCGTATGCACTAAATTATATTTTTGAATTTATTTATCACTTGGGAACTGAGATCGGAAGAGATAAATGAAGCAAAATTGGACTGATTAACAATGCATGTATGGTTAGTTCTATATCTAAGTAGAAACTTAGTAAGCGAAATACATTTTTCAAATAGAAGTAAGGGATGAAATACTGTAAGGAAGTGGAAATGTCAACCTGGTCTATCAATTTCTCTTCAAGAATATGTCGTTACGAGGAAACAAGTAATTCAGATTAATTCAGATATGAATAATGGAAATTATAAGTTTACCATAGTCCACATCTCAATTCTGGAGTTTTGTTACTGCACTTTGTAATGATTACACACTTCATAACATTCAATCCATCTGTGATTGACTTGTATCTCTTTTGTCTTATCAGCATTTTTTTTGTTGTATTATAATGAGAGTGGGCACTGATCTAAATTATTAAATCAAATATCTTAGTAAAGGTAAATCAATAAATTCAAAGTGATTGTATCTCAAGTTACAAGATAAAAATTGAATTATCAGGGAAGCACTAAGAAGACAAAAAATACGCGGCTTACGATAAGCTTGGGGGCAAGTTGGCTGAGAACATCCATTCTGATGGACATAATTGGTTTGCTGCCAAAACACCTCAAGATAATACTGCTAGAAAGTGCGAACTCTTAACATATTGATCCAAACACATGAAAAGGCAAAACAAATATCAATAGGTGAAATCCCTGCACTTTTATTAGAAACCAAAGACAAAACTTTTAGTAACAATAATACCTTTGATCATAACAAAGTAACAAAATGGATGAACCAATTCATCTGGCATGAGAGACCAATGGTTGAATGATAAAATTCCATGAAAATAAAAAGCAATTAACAGTACAATCCAACATTGAGAAAAGACTTATGGCTTAGAACTATTCTTGAGTTAAATTGTTAAGGAAGAGATGATCAATCGCCCATCAGAACCCATGGTTCAATTGTGCCCATTTCTGAAGCCCTTGTTCTCATGCATAGTTAAGAGATAAATTGAACAGGTTATCATTAAAGGTTATATAAACGTTATACTTGAAATTTGTTTGAACTTCTGTTGTAAAGCCATTTGGATATTTTGGTTTGATGCAGTTACTGCAGACGTGATTTTATGAACTGAAATTTGGAGGAGAAATGTTAACAAATTGGGATGTCTTAAAGCAATCATAGAAACACTTTTCATCTATGGCATTTCTTTCACCATTGAATTCCTTAAGTAGCAGGCCCCAACTTAAATGGTGGTAAGGAAATGGATAATGTACTCCTTTTTGGCCTTTTTTTCCAATTGCAAATGGTAGGTTAATGAAGTCTTGTGGTAATTGGGTTTGAAGTTTGTAAGTAAAATAAAAATGAAACAAAACAATAATGATTAGTGACAATGGTAAATATAAAATTAGATTTAGTGAACAAGGGAAAATCTACAGAAAAATGTTTCTCCAACATCTTTACTGTTAAATATGGTATACATGTTGAACCCTGCTCTCATGTTTTTTGGTCTGGATTTAGGCAGTTATTCATTAAGGTGATGTTATTGATGGGGAATTAATTAAAATTTTAATAATTTTGAATTTGATATTATTCTTCATGTGTTTGAGAAATTTAAAATGTTTTGTTTTTCTTGTGTAGGGTTTATAAGTGGTTTCTTTCTAGTTTCTCCAGATCATGGAAGCCCTTGAAAACAAAGAGAAAATTGTCAGCAATGTAAATCTCTATGCCTTCAATATATGGATGTCTGCACGCACATGTGTGTATTATTTCAACTTGGATTTTATCATTTGCTTCTGTAAATTTGTTTTCCAATTTTACTGTTGGGTTTTGTGCAGTTACTTATTCTTTCTTTCTTATTGCTTAGAAACTATTGTCTATATCAGCTTAATGTAAGTTCAGTAATGCATACTTCAGCTTTTTTGCCAATATGTGGATCATGGACCAAGAAAGAAAGGGGTTTTTGTGTTGTATGAAGCTTGAGCTTACTTTGGGTCGAGGGATTAATTATCTTTGTACTACTAAGTTGAAAGATAAGTTCAGAAATTGAAAAATATATGGGGACAAATAGATTACTATGGAATTCAATTAATGAATTGTTTCCTTGTCGAGATCTGAAAATTGATTCATGTTGTCATCTTCGTGGTTTGTGATTGCACACATGCTTTCTTGTTAAATCCGTTTTTGATGGCAAGGATTTAGGCTTAGGATTCAGTTGAATTCAACTGGCTGATTCTGAGCCACCAATCATTTCATAAGTTTCTGAATGAATATTGATCAGCATTTTTTATTTTCTCAAATGAAGCTATTTTTGGAATGAGTTACTATCATTAACTACTGTGGCATTGATCTTGTGGCTCGTAGTTCAATAGGCTAATCTTGTTTTCTTAATTAGAAAACAGCCCGGATGCCTGGGATGGTCAACTGGGGTACAGCAACTGTAATTGGAGTATTTGGTGGAATGTTATACGGAGGTAGCAAAGAGGCATCTGCTTCTGTTGTAAGTATGCAGCCTTAAATAATAGTTTTGTTTAGTTCAATGGCCCATTTTGCTCATGTACATTTCAATGGGAAGGATAGTGTAATTTATTTTCGTGGAAGAAATGTGAAGATATATAAGAAGTTCGATTACCTTTATACTCGACCAACTGATTGGCTACTATAAACTAAAGCACGTTCAGTCCTTAGAAGAGGTACTGGGGTAGCATAGAAGGTTTGGATTCCTCATATAATGAAGTAAATGAGCTATTTATAGAGCCAACAAAACCCTAATGGGCCAACAAAAACCCCAACGGGCCAACATAACCCTAACCTTAAGAAAAAGCCCTAACTTGGTAACCAAGTAATAATAAAAAGATAAATAGATAAATAAAATAAGTGAATACTAATTCTCAACAAATACTAACTAAAATCTTCTAGAATACATTTTCCCTTTCCACCTCTTTCCTTTCCATTTAGCATCATTATTGATGTCGAACCAAGAAGTGAGCTCGCAAGCTCTAACAACTCACAAGTTGTTGAAATAAGAACTCGTAAGTTCTTGAAACTCAAAGACAAATTCTTGAAAGTGACTTTTCATAAAAAGTAAGATTCCTCATACAATGAAATAAAGGAGCTGTTTATAGAGCCAACAAAACCCTAATGGGCCAACAAAAACCCCGATGGGCCAACATAACCCTAACCTTAAGAAAAAGCCCTAACTTGTTAACCAAGTAATAATAGAAAGATAAATAGATAAATAAAATAAGTAAATACTAATTCTCAACAAATACTAATTCTAAAGTCTTCTAGAATACATTTTCCCTTTCCAACTCTTTCCTTTCCATTTTGCATCAGTTTTGCTTCTTTAGCAAGCACACTTCGTTAATTTTTATTATGCGGATATACATTATTGTATGTGTAGATTTCTAAGGGAGCATTTTATCCTACCAAGTGATCCCCTTTATCGGGCCTAGATTCACTAACATGCAGTGCAGGCCTTCATTTTGATCATGTTTTGAGCAATTGGTAAAAGGTAGGAAAAGAAAAAAGAAATGCTGTCGTCCACTCATACATATTAGCAAAAGATGAATTAGAGATCACAATCGGAGATTGATTACTTAGATTGTGGATGTTAACAAACCAACATATTGAAGAATCCTCACATAAAAATGAGGGCTGTTCAGGTAGAATGTAATAACAATCTTTTTGATATCCATGAGAATGACACTGAAGCATAAACCATACGCTGGGTGCTTCTGGAAGCTTCCCATTTTTCATTTTCTTTTAATTTTTATTTTTTAAAATCAACTTAAGTGAAGTGATGCTCGGCGTGTTCAATCTGTACAAGAGATTTTCCATCCAAAAGTCCAAAAATTGATAAAAACAGAGCATTGTTATTATGCTTTTACATTTACCCTTAAGCAAAAATGTATTTGTAAGAGACACACCAATGTGATTATTTTACTCTTTTTGTAGATCATATTCATCGGCATTTAAGTTAATATTTTTAAACAAAAGACTTTCACATTTTATTTTTACAGAGTAAAGATGCAGAAGTGATGTTGAAGCTTGGGAACACACCCGATAAACGTGAACAGTATCGGCTAATGAGAGATGCAATGGAGAAAAGATTTGTTCGGGTGACTCGTGGCTCAATAGTTGGAGGTGTGCGTCTTGGAATGTTTACTGCTGCCTTTTGTGGTTTGCAGAACTTGCTTGCAGAAAAGCGAGGCGTCCGTGATGTTTATAACGTTGTTGGAGCTGGGTCTGCAACTGCTGCAACATTTGGTTTAATTTGTAAGAGAACAAATTCTTGTTTCCATACAGTTTGACGATTCTTTCCTTTTGGATTGAGACCATTTTTCTTTGCTCGTATGCCTCTAGTGCCCGGTTCATTTCTTTGGCGTGTAAGGAATGTGATGTTGGGTTCAGTTATGGGTGCTGCAATTTGCTTTCCTCTTGGTAAGTGTATTGGATCATTTCATCTAATCATCTCGTGGTCTCTCATTTTACATGAATTTACTTTTCTTTAGGAAGTTTCCTATTTTTATATGAGTTGTCTGGATTAAGCATAAATTCGTAATCAAGAAACTGTTTGTCAATCTAATATTGTTAAACTATTGACAATGTGAATGGTTTAGATTATGAGAACTTTGCATTCAGGAGTTGAGAATTCCATTTGTTCTCTAGAGGCTAAATTATAGAGAATTTGAATGGTAGTGATCTCTCTCTGCTCCTTTATGTTGATATATAGTCGACTCTACTTTCTTTTGTCAATTCATTCTATCTCAGGTTGGCTTCAGTTAAAGCTCGTAGAGAAAGCAAATGAACAGAGATCATCTGCTGTCTCTGAAATTAGGGAAGCTACAGAATCTAAGGATGGTGATCATCGTGCAAGCTCAGAAGCTCAAAGGACCCGCTAACAAATATAATTCAACGAGCAGGATCGACATTCTTTCTATAGTTATAACGTTTCCTTTAGGCTTTAGTTTTTTGGTAGGCTCTCCCATTTACTCATTTGTATCCAATCTTAACGAGAGAACATCATTGTATGTGTTGTATACATTTATTGGAAATAATTTGAAGCTCAAACTTTATATTTTGGTCAGAGCATTTGCAATCGAGAAATGTTATTCAGCAGCATTGGTGACAATGTGACATTAAATAATTAGTTGAATCAAGTGAACCAATTATTTATGCATTTATTTTCACTTATCATTTAATGTCACATTGATTGTCACATAGATTGGTGTCAAACACTAGCGGTGTTACATAGTATTATTTTTTTTAATTCTATATATTCATAACAGGGTTGAACAAATAAACCGCTACATTCAAAAAGTAGAGCCAATTCGTGAAAGTGGTTTAAATTGGTTTGATTTGAAAATTGAAATGGTTTGATTTGAATAAGCTTGAAGTGATTTGGTTTAAATTTTAACTTTTTAACTTTTTTTTTTTTTTAATGATTTTGACACGTTCAGCTCATTTAAGCCACCCAAACTAACTTTTTTACCTTTTGTTACCTGGTGTGTGAGTGAAAATGATCGTGGTGTTTACTTTGAGCATTTGAGCACCTCTCGCAAAACATGGGCCATAACAATGCCACAATAATGAAAATTAGGGGGTTCCCAATATGAAATTCAATGGATAATGTTTTACATGTATGAACTTTCATGAATTTCATATATTTTAATTTTAATAGAATTCCGCAGAATTTGTTAAACTCTAATGGAATTCTACATCATGAATTTCAATGGATTCTTTAATTGAATTTGTTTCATTTTCAATTCAAATTTTGATGGACGTTTCAAGACTCAATGATTTCATTGAATTTTTTTAATTTTTTACACAAAATAAAAACAAATAAATACATGTACACGCAAAGATAATAATAAAATATATGTTTATACTCACTAAAATCGTGAAAATACCTCATTTAAAAAATTTGGTAATTTATTTTACACAAATTGAATATGATGTGGTTTTCAAAAATTTTAATGATGATGAAATACGACAAGTTTTGTCGACTCAATTTAAGTAAAAGTTACAGAATTGTTTCTTATTGTTCTGACAATTAATGTAATATGGTTTTCCCAAAAGTTAGAGTAAAATTATGTGTTATCTTGATAGTATATCGTTTTGGATATTAACCATTTATTGCTGAAATTCCAAAGATTCTGTGCGATGCATTTTCGTGAAAAAGTAAATAAAAAGCAAATTTATAAGAGACCAAATTGTACATAACAATTATCTACATATATATTTTAAGTATATCAAAGAAGTCATAATTACAAAAGCTGCTTGATCAAAGTTGTAATTTGACAGCTTTGCCATCTAATTTATCTCTATAAAATGTCTTAATTTATGTCTTAATAATAGGAATGTTTATTATTATTCTTAAACAATTATGTGAATTTTTTATTGGTCAGAAATATTGAATTTTTAATATTTTTAGAGTACACGAATTTTTCCTACTAACAAATGGAATATATTTTTTTAAGAATTGATTATGTGAAAAGTAATTTTTGGGAGAATGTGTGATTAAAAAATAGTATGAGGAATTGTGAAATATGTTTTTTTTAGAGAATCATATCTTATCTTATCTTATATATATTAAAATAGGATATTGGTCATATCCAAGTTTTCCCGCTAAAACCACTATCCTACTTTTGTATGCTTCTTTTATTTTTTATTTTATTTTATAATTATAATAATAAATAATAATACTTTTTCATTCTGTTTCCAGAAAAAAGTAATACTTATCCATTTGTTATATTTTGTTATCATTTTATTTTATAATAATATATAAGAATTTATATATATTTATTCTATATATAATATGTTATTTGTTATCCATTAATGTTTGTTATACATATTCTATTAGTTTTTAAACTATCTTCAAAGATTTAACATTTCTTTAAAATTCTAACAGTTGATAGATAAATTTCAAATATTGAGTTATTGAGACTTCTACTTATTTCTACTAAGTACCTACTCGTGAGATTGATGATATAATAATAAATTAAAATTAAATCAGTTTCAAAACTTTTACTTTAATTCAATACAATAAATCATACGTCATAAAACCTAGGGCTATATGTTTAGTACATTACTTTGTTTATTATTTGTTTTTTTGGGAACCTATATATTAGTAAAAAAATTAAGTTGAGGGGATACGATAGTAATAATATTTGATGATATGATTTAGAATAAAAATAAAAAATTCTTTTAATTATTTTTTAGAATGGAAAGTGGTTAAGAATTAATGTTAGGGGTAAATGGTAAATCATATAAAATTTATCATTTGTTGTAATGTCGCTTCGCTTAAGTCTTTTGTAATATGAGACTGTGTATTTTAGATTTTTTAGAGTAGATTTAGTGAATAGTGATGAGGTAATGCAAAAAATAATTTTTCGAAGAATATATGGTAGAGAATGAATGTGGAAAATAATTCATTTTCATAAATGAATATCATCCACACATTATTGACTAAAGATGTGGGTGTAGGAGTTGTATAAATTTTGGGGTAATTTGCGCAAATAGACCCTATCGTTTACTAGTATTGCGGAAATGAACCCTATCATTTCTAACTTGGCGATTTCAACTCTAACGTATGCTAATCCTTGCAAAATGGACCTTATTATCTAAATTTATCATTTTTTTTTGTTAAAATGACCCTTTTAATTTTTTTTTCTTTTTCCTAAAATATAATTCTTTTTAAACATTATTTACCCTTAATTTCAAGTAAAATATAAAGACAAAAAGTCATATCTTACTCTCATCCGTCCCACAAAAATAGTCCAGAATTTCATTTTTGTCCATCTCACAAAAATAGGCCGTTTATTAAATTGAGCATACATTTAATTTTTTTGTTTCTATGTTTTATCCCTAATTAATTATCTGTATCAACTACTAATGCAATTCAATATTAATGATACAGAAAATTATAAATAAAAAATATATATATAATTAATTGTCCCAACCACATAAATAATCATTTCTTAATTTGTGTGAAATTAACTAACCGCCTATCTTTGTGGGACGGAGGGAGTAATTAATTAATGTACTGTATTAATGTATCTTGTTGATGTTTATATTAGTCATCACACGTTGGGGTGAAGAGGTCGTAGCTTCCACTAGAGATTTCAAAAAATGTTTCAATTAACTGAAAAATCAAAAGCTCATATTTTTTGTGGTTGTGAATAGGTAAAATTATGATAGCAGTCGAATATAGAAACATCAAACTATAAATTTTTGTTTTTATATTTTACTTAAAATTAAGGGAAAAATATTTTTAAAAAGAATTATATTTTAAAAAAAAGAAAATAAAGTTAAAAGGATTATTTTAATAAAAAATTGATAAATTTATATAATAATGTCCTTTTTGCAAGGATTAACATACGTTAGGGTTGAAATTGCCAAGTTAAAAACGATAGGGTCCATTTGCACAAATTACCCATAAATTTTGTATCATCTCTTTTCCATGATTTCTTAGTTTCCATACTCAATATAAAATTAATTTTCTAAAAGTTCCTCATTTTCATTTTTATTATTTTAGAGTATTGTTCAAAGAATGACAATTTAATTAGTTTTGTGCCAAGTGAAAGTATTGTTCATTTCAATTTCATTCTCTTCATATGTGTATATATATATATATATATATTAGTAACATATGTATGTGAGCGAGTAGTATACAATAAAATTATAATTATTTAGTTTTTGAAATTACTATGGGTTATTTTTGGCTAATTATTTTATTCCGTGCAACGCACGGGTATATACAACTAGTGTATGGTTGAAAACTAACCGAGAAAAAATCAAATATATTTGATTCTTGCAAAATCAATTTCATATATAGTCTTATTTAGCGTCCTGGACACTAAATATGGATAACAATTTAAACCAGTCGAAAATCCAAACTGTGAACTCGTTTAGGGGCCAAAAAATGTTCTCCACATGTTGAATGGCCGGGTTAGTCTCCACTCGAACCATTTTTAAATTAAAAAAATAAAAAATAAAAAAATATGAGAAAAACAATAAAAATAAATAAATAAATATAAATGGTTTGGGTCAAAATCCCAATCCAAGCTGCCCGTGACCTGACTCGATCCATCCCGAATTTCGGTGGGTCGTAAAAAAAAAAAGGTTTAACGGGTCGGAGTGATCCGCCCCTAACCGACCATTGCCATCCTTGGTGACAAATCTAAAACGGGCCAGAGACCCGCTCCAGACTTAACCCCACCAAATGGCCCATTTGTTAAGAAAGAAAGAAACTAGCGACACCCGTAGATTAAGCCCTCCTAAAGTAAATCACAGCCGTCGGTTTTGGACAGCAGCCCACTAGGGTTTTTCATCTGCACTTCTGCTATTTGAGTCTGCCTGCGGCTCTCTTCATTCCCCACTGCCACACCAACCCCTACTCCGAGGAGAAGCTTTTGGGCAGTGAAAGATGGTAAGATTTCAGATCTAATGTAATGTTATTTGATCTTATGTGGATAACTCATTTGTATTTCTTAATCTTTTCATTGCTAGTTATAGATTTTTCATTTCAATTGATGGGTTTTGAATTTTCGGTATGAAAAGTAACGGTGTGATGTATTTAACTTGATTGTGAACAATGGTTCATGTTAAATGAGGCACTCACTATTTTTTCCCCTGTTTTTCGTTAATGGCATGTTGATTTTTGGTCATGTATCATGGTTTTTAATTTTATCTTTTTTATTCTAGTCTTACAAGTTTAAACTTCCCATGCCGTAGCGGCTTTTTGGGAAGCTTCCATGTTCTCCTTTTTTTATTATTTTTGTTGGGTGTGGGTTTATGCAGTTATTCGTTAAGATGATGTTGTGTATGGAGAATTAAAATTTCGATAGCCTTGAATTCGATCTTGTTCTTCGTGTGTTTTACCAATTTAAAACGTTTTATTTTTCTTGTTAGTGCTTATGTGACGTCAATTTTTTAGGTAGCGGATCAAACTTGAATATACCAAAGTTGTCGGATGGTGGTTAAAATAAGTTATTAGTGTCTAATCGTGCTTCATAATTTTCTGTCTGAAATTCAGATAGTAAGCTATTCTATGATTTGAAAATTAATTTGGTTTCTGTGCATGACTTCTAAACAAATATAAATAGCCCGCCATAGTTAGCTGAATTGAAAACCATGTTTTGACTTCAATTATCAATTTGGAATTTGATGTTATGAGTAATGTTCCTTTTATGTTTGTCCTCACGGGTTTGTTAATTCATAGGCCTTCGTTAAAGCCCAAAAGACAAAGGCTTACTTTAAGCGATTCCAAGTCAAGTATAAGAGGAGGAGAGGTATATCATCTACATATCTGCTTTCATGTTTTCTTAGCTATTGGATTTGCTCATTGTCTTGTCAAATTCTGCAGAGGGAAAGACCGACTACCGAGCAAGAATTCGCATGATCAACCAGGACAAGAACAAGTACAACACTCCAAAGTATCGTTTTGTTGTGCGATTTGTATCCTGCTAAATTGTCATTGTTCCTTTCCTTTGCCAAGTAATACACTTCTATCACACACTGACATTCTTACCGGTTTTGTCTTTTATTCAACACTAGACAAACAACATTTTGCCACCCAAGTATCTTAATCTTCAGTTTATATATTATTACTATTATTATCTCTGTTTTTCCCCCCCTTTATTGCCCCCTTCCTTCCTGATACACTGGCATGCACACCCTTGCAAATTTTATTTTGGTTTATGTTTCATTTATGCACAAGGTAATTGAGTTTTGCTAGTTGAATTTAGTTGATGGTGGATTTTAAATGCAGAACCTTGATAGAGGATGGTATGTTCTCCACCTAAGGAATTCCCATCACATTTTAAGTGATAGTGTTATTGCTATTGTCACGTATAGAAAATTGTTAAATTATGATTCATCTGAAATGGAAAATTTTCTTAACACGACGATAGTCCAACCAAGGTATAGTTGCACAAATTGTATCTTCTAGCATTGCTGGTGATATGATTCTTGCGGCTGCTTATTCCCGTGAGCTGCCTCGTTATGGCCTTGAAGTTGGGCTTACAAATTATGCTGCTGGTATGTTTGCTATCTATACAAATAATGAATTTTACCATATTACAAATTTTAAAGTTCTCATACTTGTGTTGCTGAAAATTAGCTTACTGCACTGGACTTCTGTTGGCTCGCCGAGTTCTAAAAATGCTTGAAATGGATGAAGAGTATGAAGGAAATGTTGAGGTAACTACTACTGTATCACTTCATTTGGGCTTCAGATGCAGCTGCAACTTGCAAGTGCATGTGTGATGTCTTGCTGGGAGTTTTGCTGGTGAGCCATGGAGATCCTTTTTTAGTAATTTTTATTGATTACCCATCCTTTGCAGGCTACTGGAGAGGATTTCTCTGTTGAACCTGGTGAAACCAGGAGGCCTTTCCGTGCACTCTTGGATGTTGGCCTCGTGAGAACTACTACTGGAAACCGTGTTTTTGGTGCCCTCAAGGTAGAATTACAGCTTTGTATGTGGTACATTGAAGTTTTAAAAGTTAAAAATATCATCTGAATTGAATAAAATTGCCATATTTCTATTTTAGATTAGAAACCTTTGAAATCACACTATTTTATTAAGTTACACAGATAATTCCCGGCGACCTATGCTATTTTATTAAGTTACACAGATAATTCCCGGCTACCTATGCTAGCAATTCTTAGACTGACTTCTTAATTATGAACAGAAACTGTTATTTTATTGTCATATAATTTATTAGAATATGCCTTCTTGTTTGTGTGATGTGATGGTGCTTGTAAACTTGATATTTTGGAATTAGGTTATTTGATTCTTGATCCTAATTTTATTTTATTTTTTATTTTTATTTTTTTACACTTAATGATTTTAGGGAGCATTGGATGGTGGACTCGACATCCCACATAGTGACAAAAGATTTGCTGGATTCAACAAGGAGAGCAAGCAACTTGATCCCGAGGTTCATCGTAAATACATATATGGAGGTCATGTTGCCGCATACATGAGGGTGAGTCTTTATTGTTAAATATATTGTGTGTTTTTGGCCAAAAAAGTTTGGTCGTTTAACCTTATCTTGATGCCTACTTGTTAATCTACAGCAGTCTGCAAATGTTTCTAAGCAATATTCCTTTGGTATGTTTGCTTCTATTTTCCTCACAGAATATGTAGTTAGCTAATGTGTTCCTGGCTGAAATTGCAGACATTGATGGAAGATGAGCCTGAGAAATACCAGTCTCACTTCAGTGAGTATGTTAAAAGGGGTCTTGAGGCTGATGATTTGGAGGAGTTGTACAAGAAGGTCCATGCAGCCATTCGTGCTGACCCCACCCAGAAGAAATCAGAAAAACAGCCACCTAAGGAGCACAAGAGGTAAGGCGTTCTTGTGAGACCTGTGTCATTATTTTCTATGATCAAATAGTAGATTCCCATATTTTCTGAGTATGATCATTCTTGAGTAAATTGTTGTATTGATACTTCGTAACATATGAACACGCTGATCATGATTTAGTGGATCCTATCATTGATTGCTAACTGCAGTTTGCTTTGCTTTTGTAGATTCAACCTCCGAAAGTTAACGTACGAGGAGAGGAAGGCTAAGTTGATAGAGAGGTTGAATGCTCTGAATGCGGCCTCAGGAAATGCAGATGACGATGACTACGATGAAGATGAGGACTGAAAAACATAATTAAGCATTGGAATCCCTGCCCCCTTGTCTTTTGAATTTTGATTATCAGAAAAATCAGAAACTTGTATCAGTTTACTTGTTTTAGTATCGGTCGAAGTTATCATTATATGTAGCTTTTACTTTACTGGTCATCTCGTGTGATTAAGCTGATGTTGAAAGCACCATCTAAATGTTTTGTGATGTTTAGACGAGAGTGGTCGATTTTCTGTTATCTTGTTTCAAAATTTTTGGGGTTTCTGCTTCTTATAAGTAAAAGACCATTACTATTTAATCTTGCTTTTGTTTTTTTAATCATGCAATGGGAGTATAAGGCTTGGTTGCTCGGCTTCATGTCATTGTAGAGAATCTTTAGGGCTGCTTGTTTTTCTAGGAACTTTTTCAATTGTGTATTTATTAGGTTTCAGTTTCATATTTTGTGTGTTTCAAAATCGTCGGGAAAGTGTCTTCGGCTTGAATATAAGTTATTGATGAATTAATATTTATTATTTTCTAGTTTTTCTATGGTAAAGGCAAACAATTTGATGTATCTGAATTTTCCCAAGGATTTGAGATTGGGGAGAGAATTTTTCAGAAGAAAATGAGTCTTGTAGATTGTCATCTGATAGGGGGAGAAGGTACTTGGTAACCTATCCAATTTCGAGCAGATGAAATCCAAATCTTGCAAAAAGCAAAAGGTCTGGGAGAAAGTCATTACTTGGAAGAAGTTCAACTTCGGATATGCACCAAGAATCAAGATATACGAAAATCAAGTAGTTGCTTCACGTCCACTCATGGAGGTGGTGGGCACCCTCTTCTCATGATTTGAATTCTGCCCTCTTCTTACTTTTCATGAAATGTGTATATGAGAGGGAGGGAGAGAGAGAGAGAGAGTCTTGAACATGAATGAGAGAGAAGCATTCATTCACTCGATGGTGATACAAATACAATACCCACAAAAGAAGGGTTTTTGTCAGGACCACGTTATACATACTGTGTGTGTGGAAGAGTGAGAGGTGTAAGAGGGTCCTCTTGGATCTACTTTTTGGTGCAAAAGACTGCCCAAATTCCCTAGTAAATGCCCTTTTTGTCTAATGCTTTTTGACTGTAAATTTCAATCTGAATTGCAAATTTCCAGAGTTTTGACTCTTTATTAGGCCTTGCTTTTCTTGATGTTTAACACTTGTTCCCACTTAAACATGTGGGCTTTGTTCATATTATAGCAAGAAAAGAGGTACAAAATCAAACAAAATTTTTTTTACCTCATTAATCATCATTATGTACCTAAAGACAACAGCCCACAACTTTTAGTACATGTAATAGAATATATATTTATGGTTATTCATAGTGATAATAGTATATATATACTAATCCTACTACATTCACTCGACAATACATCAGCAAACATTGGGCCCAAATCCCACATAACCATTTGCTCCGTCAAAAGAGATTTGTATGCCTTCTTGTTGGATGTTCCCTATTATGGAGAGTCCTGAGGGTGATGGAGCAAATGCAAAACAAAATGTACCCCTTTCATCCACTGGAATTAGGAAGTTCCTAGCTGGAAGCGTTAGGATCGGCCCGCTCAATAGGAAGAACGATACGGTTGGTACCCGAACGGTTACGAACCCGTTTAAGTCATAGCACGTGTCGAATATTGAGATGCTAGGTGCTCGAGGCAGATTGGCTGTTTCTACAAGAAACATGTCGCGGAAAGCCACATAGGCTGAAGTTGGCAGCCTTGTGACTGCAGTCCCGGGGGCCAGGACAACGCCTCCATCGCCTAATTCAGTGAGACGGAAAACATCCTCGGCTATCGGGACCCGCATGCCACCTACTCCAAGACCCGAAAGCCCGATATAGTAAAAACTTGGGGCCCGCTGGTTTCGAATTAGCGGTACCCATGCAGCACCTACGGGTAATACGGAGCGCCCGAATTCCAATGACCCGGAGGAGTCGGTGCCCCGACTCACGAGGCAATAACTAAATGCTTGACCGGTTTGCCCACCCAATTGACCAACAAGTGACATTGATCCTCCTCCGACACCCAACAACCCTGCGGCACCGATGAACATGCCGCGGTTCATATGACCACATCCAATGGCCACGTTTTGAACTTGGGTGTGCCCTATGGTAAGAGTTTCAAGGGCGAGCGTGCCTTTCGTATAGGACCCATCACCGTACATCACCTCATACTTACACCGTCCCGCATGACAACCCGAGTTCTCGACCTGGTCGCAAACCGAGGAGGTACACGACACCCCGGTAAATGAAGCCGAATCGGCCGGGTCGAATACTGGATCCGACTGATGGTAACATTGACTACAGGGTTGACATTGGACCCACACAATATCACTACCAGAATCAATCACCATGTATTGGCTCCTGGCTGGACTCCCAACACCAATCCTCACAAAGTATTCTCCACTACCTTGGTCCATGCCGCTAATCACCTCTGACCCGAAATTCTCCACCTCATAACTAGCCTCTCCGCCACCTTTGCCGACACGACGGCCGCCTTTAAGGCGGCGAACCAAGCCGGCCACCCTTTTGACATCCCTTTTCATTCGAGCTTCAAAACGGCGGTGATGATCATTGACCCAAGAAGAAGAAAGCTTATCCCTATGAACCAAGCGAAGCTTCCATGTCTTCTTCCCCTGTTCATCACCATGGTCAACACTCTGCTGGTCGAATTCATCCGGAATTGCTCGAATTTTAGTGGCGGCGGTTATCGTTTCTTTGACATTGAAGTGTTCAAATGCAGGGTATGGTATTGCATGACCGGAAGAAGTGGTGGTTTCAGTGGAGGAAACAGTAAGCTCTGGCGGCAGAACAAGAATAAGTAGCAATGCTTGAAAGACTATTCGTAGCATTTTTGGTGAAGTATTTTAATGGCTATATCTTTTGGCAAAGGGAAATTATAGTAACCAAATGCTCTGTTTCTGAAATGTGGGATATCTGATGGGGTTTGTGGGGGGATTTATTTGCTTTGGGCTTTGGGTTGTGAAGAAAAAAAGGTAAGAGAGAGAGGGAAATAATAATTGAGTGGAGTGATGGGGTTTTCTGCCTTTTGGTTATTGACAAATTAGAGAATAGTGGATTTTTTAAGAGGGGACTAATTAACAGCTTTATTTTGCCTGTTTTCAGTTGCTGAATTCTCTCAACCTGCCATTGATAGACAGGAGAAATTCCTTTAATTTTGATTGATTTTTGGTTATGCTGTAAAAGAGAAGCTTAGTTGCCACTAAATTAAGTAACTTTTTATCACTTTCAAATATAGTGTGGGGTCAGTAACAGTAGGAGACATAATTGGTTTACGTTCACATTGTGGTTAGACCTCAGTTGAACTGTTATAGACACGATTTCATCAAGTCAAACTTGGCCTTCTGGCATCTTTTCCTTGTGACATGGCTCTAAAAATGAGACCTTGTTTCGTTCTAATTTGACGTGAAGAATACCTTTCAAATAAGATAAGATATCTTACAAGGTGCAACTCTTTGCAATATTGATTTTGGTTGAGTATAATACAATGTACTAAACGTATCATTCAAAAACTTTAGACCAATTTGGATGTTTAGTACATTGAACTTGATGAGTAGTTCTAGGAGACCATTTGTTTGGTAACAAGATCGAGTGATTCTTCTTATTCTTTTGTAGGAAAAGAATGTCTTTCAAAGAGTATAAAGATTTTAGGTATCTCATTGTAAATATGATTATACCGAGTAGTTAGTATAATAATGTACTAAACATGTAGTTAATTAAATAAATAAATACAAAGACTTGGTGTGTATGGAAAATGTGGTCAAAGCAATAGATCGTTTGTGCTTTTCATGATTTAAGGTTAAGGTCAGCAAACAGAAACATGGGGCGCAAGCTGTTGAGCATATGATTCACTTTAGGCATTTTTTTTCTAATGAATCACAGCCGTTTATCCGCCTTCTTTGTAGGCTTTTCCCACCGTATGATTATCAATGCAAGTCTCTTCAAGAATTATTAGGTTATTTCAACTGCGATTGAATTAGATAACGTTAGAGTCGATTTTTTTTTTTTTTTTTGATATTACAAAGGGGATTGTTGGGGTGGGGAATTGAATCATTGACTAAGGATTTGAGTCGAATTTTTTTTTACATAAACTAAATGTATTAAATTATTTTTTGCTATAACGATTTCTTTATTATTTTATGATGATTGTAAGTTAGTTAAATTTCGTTATATGGAACGGTACTCAAACCAATGTAATAGGGTTCAAATAGTCTGAATCGGGAAAACTTGGGGTTGGATTGTGAATCTAGTTGAGGAATCGACTTATACTCCCAAAAAGATGTGAAATCTAACTGGTTATTTACTTTTTAAATTACACAAACGAGTTAACTATTTGAGTTTATTCGGTATTAAACATGTGCTATATTATAGCAATTGTTATATTGAAAATGATATCTCACCACACGTATGACAAGATTTATGCCGCTAGACGTATGTTTTTGTGGTGAGAAATCATTGAGAATTTACTTATGAGTTCATACCACCACATAGGTGTTTAAAGGTATAATTGCACCAAATATTGTTATATAGGTCCTTGAGAAAAGAAATCCTAATGGAAGTCTTTTAGTTTTATAATTATTAGTTCTTTCATCTACACCAAAAGTAATTAGAAAGACTTTTTCCCCCTATAATTATTAAATATAAGCCACCAATCTTTTTGTATTTATAAGTAACTTTCCAACTTTTTCTAGGTTAAGTGCTTTACTTTTGCTATTTGATTATTGCTACCCAAAGTACGTGTGTATAAGTGCATATTCTTCTTAATTACATGGTTAAGATATAATAATCCCATCCCATTAACTACTTACTAATGGCATGGTACTTGTAAACACGTGCTTGTAAATCTAACACAAATTAGCTTCTAGTGAGAAATGTGGTCAAAACTATATATTAGCTAAATAGGATCGGAATTTGATATAAACAAACTTGTGAAATTTTTAGAAGAGTAACATCATGAAAAACTATTGGTTTTTCCATGAACAAGATAACAAATGGCTTGTGCAATCAAACATTTTCTATATCATCAAATTTAACAGTTCTATATTTGATGTCACCACTTACCTACCATGATCATTATTAACTTGGAGAAGGGGTACCCGAAATATAAAGAGATGCCCAACCAACGAACAAGAGAATAAGAACCATTTCAACATGTGAATCGTACGAGTCGATTGGTTATCTATGGCGCTCACTCGTCTTGTTCCTTTGAGATTTTTCAAGAGCAACATTAAAAATCCCGAGTCTCATCTAGAAAACTAATTCATTCATGTCCTTACACTGAAGTTAGAAATTATTAAGAGAAGACCGATCTAAGGTAAAATTTAGTTGTGCAAGGTGTATATACAACTCAATCGCTAGAGACTTGAGTAATGGCTCAAACATGTAACGACAATGAAGTAGATTCGCAAAGAGATATTGATCAAAAACCCGAAGAATCTCTAAAATCATAAATTCGACCAAGAAACTATATATTGAACAATATTTTTACATCATAAGAACCCTACCCCAAAAGTTTCAGAAAAAGTGTTGTTTATTTTTCTCAACTTTTGAGCTACATTACTTTAAGCAACAATCAAATGAAATGGTTTACTCCCAACCACCTTCTTACCCAGCGTGTTGTTTGTAGATTGTGACTTGCACCATATATTATGAGAATCGCCGACCCCACATTTTAAACGAATCAATAAAAAATGGTAACGGACTCTTCTATTAGTGAGTGTTAGTTGTCGGGTCTATAGAATCCACATCCATATCAGCGGATAACGTCATGGTGTCAATTAGATTTTATTGTAGAGAAATGATCGCTCTACTCAATTTCTCGACTTGAATTTTTAAGATTTAAAGAAAGAATGATCAATCTAGATCTTTTAAATACTTCTCTCTCTCTCTCTCTCAATAAAAGAAAAATATAATCAACAATGTAATGTTTTAGCGATATACCATCGGTTAAAGATTTTTCCAACATATGGTTGGTTGAATAATAATTACAATTTATTACCGATCGAGTCAAACCATTTCTTACTACTACAAAAATTTCACCCCTCAAGGGTTTAATGTTGGTAACATGATTAATTGTCTACTTGATTCAATGCATGGACCTTACCTTAATGATTTATAGCAACTTCCTTTTTATTTTCTCCGTTAGGAAATTAATGATTGAGAATGATACAAGAAGACGAAGAAGAAAGCACTGTTGTTTCCTCTGCCTTAGCATGCACCATTATTACACAACGTGCAAACTCCCCAACCAAACGTCCTTAGAAGACGACACTATGATAACCCTATATTCTTAGCGGGTCGACTCGAATTTGTGATTTTGATGAACTTGTATATCTCGAGCTATTTATTTATACTTTTAATTGAGTATCGATTTTATCGTGTTATTTACATTTATCTATTTTACATCTGAAATTTGGTCTAGAATAACTAAATTCTAATGGATATAAGTAGGAATGGCAATTGAGCGGGTTCGGGTGGGTCAACCATACCCTGGACCCGCCCCTACGAGTCTTGGAGTTGCCCCAAACTCGCCCCGAAACCCATTAATTCATGGGGCGGGTGGGGTCGTGGACTGGGGTGTGGCGCCAACCATGACCAACAAAAGGACCATGAATTTTTCTCCTTTTTAATCAATGTCATACGTAATGCATTATTAGTTGATGAGCGCAAAATAAAAGATGAATTGAATACCATAAAAAAGTTGAAATCTCCACAATTTTACCTTACACGGTAGAAATTGAAAAAAAACAATAGAGACGCCTAGAATTTATTTATTGTTTAATTATTTGGTGTTTCTCCAACTTTTCATAAATCATATAGAACTAAATTTATTATTTTTTTAAAAAGAAGAAAATTCTTTATGGGTCAATAGTTTATAGGGTGGGTCCAAGCTGACCAGACCCCCCGTACCCATGGCGGGGCAAAAAATGTTGCCCAATACCTGCCCAGTAATCTGATTAGATGCGATGGGTCAATCTTGTTTGGAGTGGGTTCTCACGGGTTCATGGGTTGGTGGGTTAGATTGCCATACTTAAATATAAGAGAAATTATACCGAAAAGGATATAAGAGTCATTTTCAAACTCAACGATTGACCTTCGATTTAATTAGGCTCATAATTAAGTTTGGTGAGTGAAAATCATTTAGGCCTTCGAAATCATTGGAGTTAAGGCTAACTATATTCACACGGTAGATTATGTTCTTGGTAACACATTTTAATTCCATGAAAAGGTCTTTAGTTTTATTTTATACAACAATTACATCCTCAACTTTTTGTGGGGCTATTTTATAATTAATCTTTTAATAATTAACTTACTTGCTTAATTTACATATAAATATTTTATTAATATGGTTTGAAATTAGAAGCAATTTTGTACTTTTGTATGTACTTTTGTACATGCCATTGTCTACTTATTTAAAATTGTTGTTGACAAATAAGTCTTTTGGCGTCTATATAAAGAAAATTTTAGATGAAATTTATTTATATAAATAAAAATTTCCTATTAACGGAAGATCAAAAATAATAATTGAATGAAAGAAATAGTAGGGACATAATCATAAACATAAGTAAAAACTGAGAATCTTAGAGTAATTATTATTTGGCAGCATCAAACAAACCCATGTAATTACCCTTAAGTTAAAAGGTAATTATATTACCATTATAAAAATTAATTCCTACACCACATTATACATCCACCACAATTATCTTATGTTTTTAGTTATAGCGCACCATAATAACACTACCTCTCTAAAATGAAAGTAATTAAAAGAAAATCATTCTCTTTTCTCAAAAAAAAAAAAAAAACAGAAAACAAGAAAATCATTCTCTTCCAATACAAAACAACGTTCAAAATTCAAATACGACACCACTACCCAATCATTCCATCATTCAAGTTCTTGCCTAAAAAATAATAATAGTATCCATCTGCTCCCATCTTCTAATGATATTTTTTTACAAGCATTTAAAAATTTCAAAATTTTTTTATGGAAGCTTATGGCAGTCGGTAGCAGATCGGTTCTTTTGCTTCTTTGATAATATCCGCTTTTGATTCGCCATGTAGACTAAAATAAATATCACCATAAAGGTTGTATTGAGTTTTTAAAGAAAAGAAGAAATTAAAAAAAAAAAAGAATTAAAGGAAGGAATCAATTCTGTTAATTCTTCTTATATTAAATTGTTGGGATGGATTGCGCTCTGAAAAGGAAGAGTAAGGAGCTTGCTCTCAAATTACAGACTGCCAAAAGAAACTCGAAATAAAGATGCCACGAGAACAAATTAGGGATGGAGATGTGATTGGAAGAGGGAAATATTAAATCATGAATGTGGTGTCAGAAGAAAGAAAATTATGTTATGTAATATATCAAAGTGAGGTTATTAACGTAACTTACTTTAAAAGATTTTTATGTAAATAAAAAATAGTGGTGGGAGAAATAGAAAGTGTGGTGGTAATATAATTAGGGTTGTTATATCTACACCACTATTTTTACTAATCACACCACTAATTTAAACTTTTTTCTTATTTACTAAAAAGGTCATCTCTTAAATGACTTAAATAACCATTCATATACACACACACACACACACACACACACACTTAAAATTGCTAGGAACACCACAAAATAAGAACCTTTTACACACACGTTTCACAAATAATAACCCTAATTTATTTACTACAAAAATCTTTATAGATTGATAAGATTTTGAAACCTAATCAATATTTATTCACTAGAATCACACTCCACGACTTTCTAATATGCCTTTGAACAATACCATGTAGCAATTCAAAGTAAAAAGATGAAGAGTTGCGGAATAGGTTCATCTTTTCTTTTAGATTCTCCATTTGAATTTATTTTTTATTGACATTAGAATATTGTAATTTAAAGGAATATTGTAATTTTTTTTTTAAAAAGAGCAAATTGATCGGATCCATTATCATATTGATGAAGAATGAGAGAGAAAGAGAGAGAGGAAAGGAAATTATAGAAAATTAAGAGGATTGTTGTGTACCGTATATATGTTTTCTTTTTGTTTTATTTTATTTTATTTTTACTTTTAAAATTTAGGGTTATATTGGTAACAAAATGTAGTTTACTTATGAAGATTCCATTTAGATGGTGGTGTATGTATATTGTGGTGTAGTTAGTAAAAATGACGGTGTAGATATAATCACCCCTAAGTTAAATTCATTTTGTATATTTGTTCTTTTACTATTTTGCCTCTAAGACTTGATTAACCAGAAATTTTAAACATTGTTTTGCACCTTCAATTGTCATCGTCATCGTCATTCATTAATAAAATTTTGTAAGTTGTACTCCAATTATTAAAACAATTGGTGGAACTTTAATTTGAGAATGGTATAGACTCGAATATAAGATCTCATCCTGATAAAGAGTGCTCTTTACCATTTAAACTATCACTCATGATATGTTCTCCAACTCTTTGATATAAATCACTGTTTGTATTGTTTCAAGATGCTCATTTAAATATTACTATATGTTTCGTGATGCGTCAAACTCTTTCGAGAAGCAATACTCCAAAACTTGATGAAAGGTTTAAAACTACAAGGTCTAAAAGTTCTTAATTAAGAACGCTCTAATACTAAAATTGTCACTTATTTATCATCTGAACATTATCATCTGAACATGACTAGACAAGATGACGAACTAGTACAGTAACAATATTCGTTGATGTTCAAAAAATCATAAAATAATTTCAAATGAAATCACGAAATTGGTGATCTGATAGAAAATTATTGATTTCTAGAATTTTCAGAATCATGCTTAATTTTTATGTCCAAGAAAAAGTCTTATCTCTTTTACTAGTTTCTTCCATTTCCAATTGATGATAAGCTAATTAATTGATTATAATTAAATTAATTAAGCCACATTTTTCCTCTCTTAATCAGTGGGAAGTTAGTCTTCGTTAAAAGATTGCATAAAATCTTCTTTTTAACACTATAATGCTGGCTTAGCTCATTAATTTTGGTTCTATCTACTAAAATATTAATATGATTAACTAAATTATGTCAAATAAAGTGTGATTAGGGGTAACCTAAAATATATAGAAATTTAAATAAAAGTTGCAAAGGAATAAATATTTTTAGAGAAAAAGTTTTTTATCGTTATTCAATCAGTGTGCTATAGTTGTTGAAAAGATTAAATAAAACAAGCTTTATTATAAATAACTTCGGAGAAATCACAAAAATATCAACAAGATAAATATTTATCAATGTCGTTTTGAACTAATACATTGTCTTTCCCTTCAATGTTTTATGATGATCCTTTTCCTTTATTTGGGTTTGATGAGATGAACTATGAATATGGCCAAAATCACAAAATATCAACAAATTCTAAAAACATTTTCAGAAAATTACATTGAGTTGTTGAGTTCATTAGGTCTATGAACTATACGTGCTAAACGATATGAGAATATGTGATATTGATGTAGCAAAATGTCAATATACAGTTACAAACCTAAGTTTGAGGTCGACCACTGAAACAATCCTAGCCAAAGATTAAATAGTTCCAAATTATATATTTTCAAAAAGAACAAATTATGCTTGTTTGATTCTCATTACATACAAAAATTATGTTATTTCACATACAACTTATTTGACAGCTATTCGATTACAACCACACATTTCAAATACTCATTAAAAATCTCCACCACACAATAATTTCTCATTATAATTCAAGTCCATAATTTGATTCAAAATCTTAGTCCCACTGTATTAAAAACCAAAATCAAGTGCCCCTTTTTCCTTAATTCACACTTTCATATATGTAAAGATATAAATGAACCAAAGCATGTCCCCCTCCATGTAATAGCTTTATTTGTTATCAATAATATGTATACCTCTGTTTGGATTTTTGAGTCGATGTATTTTGTTAAAAAAAAAAGAAGCATGATATGATGGTGAAATTAATGAAATTAATAAATATTTGAATTAATAAAGATAAATCATTCCAACATGTTTCCATTAATCTAATACAATTATTTACAATTAAACAAGTAAAAATTCAAAAAGAGGAGGAAACAAGATGAAAAAGTTGATAGAGAATATTCAATATAAGTGCATTTATATACGACAAGATCAACCAAATTGGATTAGGCAACAAAAATTAAAAAAATGGAGTGGGAATGTCACTATGAATGAAGAAAAATAATAAATTGAGTTGCGAGTACATAAGACATGCACGACTTCACAATAATTGTGCCATTATGATACCTAAAAGTTGTACTTATTTAAAATAATATAATTAATTAATCTTTTGTTATTTTATTCACCATGATCATATTCTCTAGAATCGCACGAGTGCATGCATTCGACTTATTTTAACAGTTGAAGTGATAATTCAATTACTTATCTCCTTAACCTAATAATATTTGGGAGTAGCAATTATAAATTATGATAATTAATAATAAGTCTAATTGCTCCCATTGAATTTTGGTTCATTATTAGTTAGGTGTAATTAAGAAATAATAATGCTATAAAACAATTGAATCCTGATGTGTTGTGTTTGGGAGGGAAAAAAGTACGAACGATTCTTACATCAGTTAGATGTGTTGAAAAATTAGTCTATGAAGAATCGGGTTGAGAGAACCTTTTGAGATGAAATCTCAATTCTTTAAATTGGTGATATTTGAGCTTTGATTATTATGTTGGGATTAATATTCTTGTGATGTACGGTGGAGTTTAAGACAAATAGAATGGCTCTTCCGATCTTTAAATGGTTCCAGTTAACATCATATTTGAAAAGGAAAGATGGAAGATTAGGTGAAGAATCATTACATGACAGTGTTTGCCAAGGAAAAGATCTACTGACAAAACTAAAGATGAATGGAACTTACTTCATGTGCAAGTTTGTGGTTATGTCGTGCAGTCGATGGATGATAATGGGTTGAACTATATATACCATTAGATGCAAGGACACAGTTTGTCGAGAAAGCTTGAGCAATTGTTTGCAGCTCGAAAGACTGGAAACAATTTTATTGACAAATTAAGCAAATGATATCTCTAGTACGGTATCGGGATGGAACCTCAATTCTTTACACGTCTAACTGTATATATGATTCGGACCATATGATTTGACCAAATGTTTCTCATTGTTAACTACCAAAATTTTCGATTGATTATGAAAAGATACAAACAAAATATATGGTATAACGACAACAACAGCAATAATAATATATATATAATAAGAAAATGTTGGCTTTTCCAGCTCATTTTCTAACTCTATAAAGTTTTTGGCGCTGTAAGATTTCTGGATCTATAAGATTTCTTCTGGTGTATCATTTAATTCCTTTTTTTGGTATTTTTTTATCTTTTTTTTGGAAATTGGTACTCTAATTTATTAAATGATATTCACTTTTTCCTTTATTAACTCATATCTAATCATCAATTCACGGTAGTTTCTTTAGCCAACTATTTTGAATTAGGGATCTGTTACTTATCAAATCAAATATGAAATTAATTGGGAGTTCTATTTCAAAAAAACAAATAGTAATATTTAATAATAATTCGAAAACATAAGCATAGTACGTCTCTAAATAAATAAATAAATATATATATATATATATATATATATAAAATAAGAGAATGATGACTTTTCCTGCTCATTTTCTAGCTCTCTGAAATTTCTAGTTCTGTATGATTTCTGACTCTTTAAGATTTCTGGTGATATCATTTAATTCCCTTTTTTTTGTATTTTTTTATTTTTTGGGAAATTGTTACGCTAATTTATTAAATGATATTCAATTTTCCTTTTATTAACCCATATACAATCATCAATTCACGGTTGTTTCTTTAGCCAACTATTTTGAATTAGGGATCTATCACTTATCAAATTGAACAAAAAATTAATTAGCAGTTTTATTTGAAAAAAAAGTAAATAGTAGTCTTTATAATAATTTGAAAACACATGCATAGTACGTCTCTAAACAAATAAATTTCTAAAAATCTGTAACATTATTGTAAATTTCAATTTTTAATGATTTTTGAAGAAATTTTTATATGGTTATTATAGTGCAATAATCAAATCTAATTTTTTTTTAATTATAATACTCCAATTTACTGATTCTATAAGTAATATAAATTGAAACTTTTTGATAAATTTTCCATGGAACTTTTTCTACTTTTTGAAGGCTCACAATCATCCAATATGCGGTTGACAACTAAACATGTCACTTTTTCATGTCAGATAAATATGTCTCCCTAGAATTACTACGGTTATTATTACTTTTAAATCTCGTGTAACGCACAGGTGAAAATTCTAGTAGTAGTAGTAATAATAATAATAATAATAATAATAATAATAATAATAATAATAATAATAATAATAACCAAGATCGAAGTGTATTAAGTCATATCAACTAGAAAACACAAAAACGAGTCATTATCGTTTATGAAATGGAAATTAGATCAAATTGGCAGACAGGATAGAAGATTCATATCATTGTTTTTTCAATATAGCAGATGAAACAAATTCGTGTCTTCTTATTTTGAACATTATTTAGTTTGCAATTTAACGTATTTAATTCAACGATTTCTAGTGCTTTTGTGGCAGCAATAATTTGAATTAATCATCTAACCAATCCAAATGCTGCATGCAACTGATTCACAGAATCACAGTTATGAAGTGATTTCTAATTACTTTCAAATAGTTTTTTTTCTAATACAACGTACAGGTGAAAGACTTGTGAGTAGTTAAAATTTTTAAGTTAATGATAAGTAACTAAGTAAATAATAAATAAATGAATGAGTTAATATCACAACAAGCTATCATATAATAAATTTAAATAGCTAAATGTAAAATTAGTTTGAATAGAATTAGGCTTTTTACCTATTGTGGGCTTACACGAGTGTGATTAAATTAAAAAACCAATTGCAAAATGTCAAATTGAATAGAAATTTAAAAAGATCGGAAGGTAAACTTATGTTGATGATCCAATGACGTCTCTTGCTTGCAATCATTCAGGGCAATCAAGGATCATTTGCGTGACCTCAAAGGTATATTACATGTAGATAGGTTGCACATACCCTATCTTAGAGTCTCTTACTTGTTTTGTCTGAATCTCACTGTTTGTAAGTAATTATTCCGCAATCTTTTAAAAAATCATATAATATATAATACAAGAGTTTTCAATTAGATTAGATGTTCAATTGCAATTTTTTCCGCCTATAATTTTACTGACATCATCATAATGTTGCACACTTGATTGGTCTAGATTACGCTTATTCCTTACTCCAATCCTTCCAAATTTTTATCTTCTTATAATTTTCCCATTCTAAAATCATAAAATATTATCTTTGTATAATTTTCAAATTTTCATTTATTAGAGTCCTTGAATCTATAGAAATCAAACCCAAAAAATATCACTTTTCTATTATTACTATTTATATATGATTGTTGTTCTTCTTATTATTATTATTATTATTATTATTATTATTATTATTATTTAGCGTCATAGATTGTATGGAAATCATAAAGTTGGATCAAACTTTCTCGAAATCACGATAGTTTATGTAACATTTTCATGCATTGTACGAGTGTAACGATTATATATATCTGTGCATCCTGATGCAATTGTTACATGGTACAAGGTATTACGTTTTAAGTATTGTTCCTTACTGTTATTTCAATTAGATAATTTTTTTAAAATTATTGTTTACAAAAATTTTACGTTCTGATTATCTGTTCTTATTTTCCTCCTGTTCTGATTATATTATCTGGTCTTATTTTCCTTTTTAAGATGTCTAACATATATGGTCATATTTTTACATTAAAAAATTTTACTTGCATTTCTTTACAAATATATTTCTATTTAATATTTTAATTATAATTATCAATTTTGAATTTTACTCATAAAAATGATACGTTGAGAGAGTATTTTCTCATGAGCATGACAATTTTTAGCTGAACGGATATCAAGCGCATAAGGCTAAAAAGGACAATTTTATGAGCACATAAAAAGGATATGTATTATCATACTGTTAACTAATAATATTAAGTAAATTAGATATTTTAAAAGTAAAATATAGTAAAGTATTAATCGAATACATAAGCGGGTAACTATTAATATAGTATTAACAAAACATTAATTTAACACTTCAAATACAAAACCAAAAATGTATATTTATTGTTTATGTTATACAAATCCGATGACATGTATATATCCAATATTTTATTATCCATTATTACTGAATTTTTCGTAAATTAGTCTTCTCATACAACGCACGAGTGAGAAGATCGGAAGTTATAATTATAATAGTTGATTGTGATATGATTATTTGTAGAAATGGAAATAGGGCGGGTTTGAGGAGGGTTAGTCATACCTTGGACCTACCCACGAGTTTTGAGGTCGTCAAACTCACGAATTCATAGGGCGGGTCAAGACAGGTCGGGTCATGGAGCGGGGTGGGATGCCACCATGACCCATGTAAAGGACTCATGAATTTTTTCCCCTTTCAATTAATGTTGTGTGCAACGCATTATTAATTGATGAACGTAAAATAAAACCAAAACCTTTATTTAGAATTTTGAAGTTCCCAATATTAACTAATATAATAACATAATTCTTTCAACTGGATAAAAAAATCTTTTCAAAAAAATAATATAATAAAATATAAAAATAAATTATCACGTATTTATGGGTTGATAGGTCAAATTGTCATATATAATAATTTCTACATATTTTTAGAATTAAATTTATTAAAAATAAAAAAAAGGAAAATGCTTAGTGGGTCATGGGTCTATGGGACGGGTCTAACTTGACCCGCACCCACCCCGGACCTGCGACGGGTAGAAAATGTTGCCACATACCAACCATTTTGCCCCGATTAGGCGTAGCTGGTCAATCATCTTAGGGGCAGGTCTCCACGGGTTTATGGGTCGATGGGTCAAATTGTCATTTCTAATTATTTGATTACTAATTATTATAATTTTATATATGTTAGACGTGTGAACTTGCTCTTCCGATCTGGAGGAGACTAGAATTATGAATTTAGGCATTTTACTATAAATATCTTACAGTGATTTGTAATTCGCAGATAAATTCGTAATTTTATACGATACAACTTATATATTGTACTTTATTTATGACATGATGTATACACTCACGTTAATTTTGATATGAATGTATACTATAACTCTACCTGTGCAACACAGTGGTTGAAAAAATCTAGTAATTGGTAAATTCACTATCTTATTCTTAAAAATTTTTTCTGTAAATACACCGTACATGGGGTGAGATTGTGAATTTATCTTTCTTTTGTAAAAAATTACCTAAATGATTATATATAATTGGGTCATCATTGAGTTATTTTGACATTCAAGTTGACCGTGTATACTGTCACGTAATTAGAGTTAGAAGCAATTCGGGATTCAAAAATTGACTGGTATTGATGAAAAAACTGAATGAGATTCAGAAAATTTGATCGTGATTAAAACGGAAAAAATAATGCTATATAGTATCAGTGGGATTTGACACCAGTATATGTGGCAACTAATGTGGCATTTAATGATAAGTGAAATTAAATGCATGAATGAAGGACTCACTTGATTTGACTTATCATTCAATGCCACATTGATATTGTGGCAAGTATCAATGATGCTAAATATCATTACTTAAACGGAAATGGAAAATTCTTGTTCCCTACACATGCACAATAGCCTAAAACAAAGGAGGGAGAAAAGAAGCAATTTACCGTAACTTTTCATGCTAAAATGACCGGGAAAATCATGGTACAAAAAGGTGATGAGAATATCTTTCTTTTATTAATATATATATATAAGGATAAATATTTCGATGACTTTGTAGGTGACTGGTGAAATTTCACCCTAGCTTATACGTACCATAAAACCTCTCCCTAATAACATTTGAATAATCAAATATACAAAAGCGAGTATTTAGCACAATACTTCTACATAATCTAGGTTAGTGAGCAAACCAAATCGCACCGATCGATTCGTCCCCATAATTAAGAAACATTCTTCTCATGTGTAAATTTTAGGAATAAACCAATCATATTGATGTATGCTTGCAACTATACAACAATAATTCAAAGAACTTGAATTGCTACTAAAAGAATTATTTATTTTCTGTTGATATCAAATTCAGTATTTGATTCAATAAATAAGATTTGTATTTGAGGGAATTTGTATTTGAATCGGCTTGTGTAGTTAATATGTAAAAGTAATGAATGTTTACAATAAATGGAAGAAAGTAAATATGCCAAAAACAAGAATAATGAGATTTAATTTTGGGTCCCTTCTTTTTCGGTTTCATTCACTCTATTTATAGTGTAAACTTGTCATTTGTATGGAAACAATAATTACATGCATTTAATTCTAGACCCACAAGAATGACTATGAGTCAAATCGACGGAAATTAACCCTTCACATTTGACTAATGGCTGCCTAAACCCATAGCCAGACTTGAGGGTAAGCTGGACAAGCACTAGCTTAGGGTCCACTTCTTAAGGGGTCCCATTTCAAGTAAAAAAAAAAAATTTTTTAAACCAAAGTAAAAGTTTTTTAGTGACCTAAAAATAAAGCCCATCCACTAAGCTAGTTTCTCCAAATAAAATAAAAGAAGGCTCTAAAATTCAAAACAAAGAAAGCACATCGATTCATGTAAATTAAAAATCCACAAAATCGGGCCCCAAATCAAATTGGTTATCTTATAGCTTCTTCAGTTGATCGTTCTTCAACTCAATTTGACGTCTCAAACCTCTTCCATTATTCCATGATGACAGTTCCACCACTTGCCAATGTGCTTCAGTTTTCATAAGTGTTTTGGATTCTTAAATTCACACAAATTAGTCTTGACTAGAAGTTGAACTCAAAAGGTAGGGTTTTTATAATTAATGACAATTTGATCATTAGACATACTATCTTTTAGTTTCTCTTCTATTTTGATTATTAAAGGCAAATTGAAGATTAAGAATAGGATAGTGTGATTCAAAACTTATATATTTGTGGGAAAATGCTATCTCTTGCCTAGTAGTGTCATAGTGCATTATATGGATAGTATGTATTATTTTGTTCATTTTTTCAGTCATAATATTAGGAATCAATATTTTGGAAATAAAAAGTTGTTTGCCATATCATATAGGGGCCCAATTTTTTAAGTTTGCTTAGGGCATGTTGAACACAGGTCCGGCCCTGCCTAAGCCATGCATGAGATGGATAACCACCGCTTCGTATTTAATGTTGAAGTCCAATCAGTCATAAGTAATAAGCTTTCCCACGTGGGTTCCCAAGATGTTGTTTAGGTGACAAGTCTACTAGGTTGCAGAGGTAGATTGGGGAGCTATGAGCTTGTGGGCGTAGAGGCTAGACGTCCTGAACCCGGGCAACGCGTAAAAGGGGGATTCGTCCCTTATGTCGCTGGAACGGTTTTCCATATCTTTTGGTCGTCTGGTCTCTAGGTCGTTAAGTTGGACGAGGCTCTGGGTGCCCTTTCCCAAGATCCTACGACCGTTGACCTTAGTTGATCTTTAACCTTCGTTGATATTGGGGACTTAGTGGCTACATTTTCTAAATTATAACAAATCAAACCCTAAAGTACGTCGTAGCATAAGGTTTCTTTCCCCTTCTCAGTAGACAACAATAGAAGTGTTTAATTAGATGTCATAACGGATTTACATACTATATAAGATTGGACTAAGAAGCATGCCTAAAGCACAAATGCTTACTCAAAATAATATAGAAAAAATGCAAATACATATAACATTATTTTAGACTAATTAATTAATTAACTAACATTATTTTTCAATAAAAATTCTAAACAAAGATTTAGCGGCTTAGATTATAGAAATTGGATAGCTCAAACAATTCCTACATATTTAGAAACATGAAATGGGCAAGGGGGAAAAAGAAATGATTGCAAAAAGTAAAAAATGCCGTCAACAACACAATAAAATTATGGTACCAGAAAATAGGACGAAAAATTTTGGCCAAAGACTATACTTGTAATATATTATTATTATTATTATTGTTATTACTAGAATTATCGCTCGTGCGTTACACCGGGAGAACAACAATAATAAGAGAATTCAACGTTAACATATACTTAGTCTCAATCAAATATATACTAAACGTAATAAAAGTAATATATAATTAATTTAGCAGTCACACTTAGTTCCGATTTAATATCATGTGATATAGTATGTTAATGATGTCATACGATGCATTAGAGATATACCACATGAGAAATCACAATAGATTATTTGATATTATATATATGGCGTTAAATTATTTTCAAATAAAATAATAATGGTGCTACTAAGAAAAACTAATGTTAAAAAAATTTGTCTAATCAAATCAGTAAAAGATTATATTATACATATGTGTTTAAAAAATTAAAGCTTTAAAGGAACACAAAATAGAGAATAAAAAATTAATATAAACTCTTAATCAAAATAAATTTCAAGTCGTAAATTTGTGAAGAAAGAGATTTTTAATTATGCAAAAAATCACCCATTGTTTTTTTAAGGAAGAAAATTTATGAAAGTTATTTTAATATTTAAGTTATTTTATCAGAAAGTAGGGAAAAAATTTAAAAATATAAAATAAATTTAATTGTTATCCAGTATGGTCAGAATAAAATTGATAATTATCCAAATACATTTCTATGAATTTTTTTAAGAAGATATTCTTAATTATCAAAAAAAAATGGATAATAAAATAAAAACAGAAATTAGGAAAATATTAAAAAAATGTAAAACAAATTTAATTATTATCTAGTATAATCAGAATAAAATTCATAATTATCCAAAGAGATTCTTATGAATTTCTTTAAGAAGATATTCTTAATTATTCAAAAAACAGATAATAAAATAGAAACAGAAAGTAGGGAAAAATTAAAAAAATGTAAATCAAATTTAATTGTTATCCACCTGACCTAATCAATGATGTCACCAATGTTCTTATGATGCCAGACCAGTGATGGAAAATTACAATACCAGACAAATTTTTCTTATTATTAATATATAGTTTGCTGCTACTACTATATAGATTATTATAAGATTACTAAGATAAGATAAGATAAGAATAGGATTAATTGATTAATTAATTAACATTATTTTACCATAATGCAAATTCGAAACAAAAATTTGGCGCTCAAATCATAGAATGACTCAGATGTTGGAAAAAATAAAAGATAATAATAAAATGACATCGGAAGCAAAATAAAATTATGATATCAGATAATGGGCGGAAAAAATTAGACCAGAGAATATATAATAATAATAATAATAATAATTTGATCCCATTTCTACATTAATTATTAATCTCGATTTCTATACAAGACTGATGATAGCTCATTTCAGAAGGTCAATTATTATAAATAGAAAATTAAGAAGCATAAAAGCTCCAACCTTTAAAAGTTCAATCCTGTTAAGGAGAGAGTGTGTATATTTTTATTTTAGGCTATATGTTTCGACTTTCAATGCTAAAATCTGAACAAATTTGAGAATCATGATCTAGGAAGCTCGAATTGTTGGATGATTACCCCATCTAATATGGAATACCAGGCATTATAGAGAAAAATGTAATTTATTCTCACCTTCGTAAAACGTACAAATATCTTGCGAAGAATTCTAGAGAGACAATATTAGTTATAGAATCGAAACAATATCTATTGTCTATTCTAAGAAGGTAGAACTATAAATAAGGATCTTTGAAGTCTCATTTGTAACCATGTGTAGAATACACAAGCATTCATACAAGCTTGATCTCGTGTTTCCGTTAACATTTTTCTTGTCGATTTGTCGGTGTGCCAAGTTCTCATCTTCGCTTAGAATCTTTCGTGGGCAGAAGGCTGACAAAAATATAAAAGATGCGAAGAATAGAAAATTTTGGGTGGGTCTGAAAAGCAGTCATCATAGAAGATTACACCAATTTAATTTTAAATAAACCTACCAAAATGGTCATGAATCATTCAATCTTAGCCTCCATTACTTATCTATTTCAAAATTAACATATAGATACCGGAAGTTGATCTCAGCCTCCATTCTTCCTCATAGCCCGCACCTTCGCTATCTTCACAACTATCTCCTAAGCCTTTTATCTGTTAATTAATTTATTAAGCCTTTCTAATTGTGAGTGGTTTTGTAGATTTTGCAACACAAATAAGGCTATAAACTTTATAAGACCATAACTTGTTCTAAAAAATTAGATTGAAGTGCAACTAAAAAAAACTAGGAATCACCCTATTCGGTCGAATGAGAAAATAGAAATACTTGCAAAACGGGTTTAAAATTACCTTATTAACCTTGCACACTAGTACATGAGAGAAAAAATATCATAGGGATAATAAAAAACATCTATACCTCTTTTGTCACTATTTTTGTCAATCTTTTAGACCACATATTGTTTGCCGGGGGTTTTATTTACCACTAATCATCAACTTAAGAATTTTAATGAACAACTCATTAGATCCTATTTCTACATTAATTATTAATCTCGATTTCTATACAAAATCCGCGATAGCTCATTTGAGAGCTCGATTATAGATTTAAAAATTGTGAAGCATGAAAAATTCCAACCTTATATTCGATCTTTTTAAGAGGAGGACCGAAAATATTTTCATTTTGGATAAATATCACAACTCGAAAATCTAAGCCTATGATACGAGGAAGACGCTATTTGTAGGTAAGTGTCTACAAAAATCCTTTTACAAAATAGAGTGATTTTACCATCTTACCCCTCATGTATTGTGTGATCAGAGAAAAAAATAATATAGTAGTATGACGGTGAACTTAGATTCCTTTGTAAAAGATTTTGTGATTTATTGCATACAAAAAATAGCATGACCCATGATGCAATTTTATAGATTATTAAAAAATTCCAACTTCCAACACTAAAATCTGAAGAATTTGAGAAGCATGATCTAGGAAGCTCGAATTGTTGCTTGATTATCTGATCTATAGTCAGATTTACGAAGCATGATAGAGAAATATGCAATAATCTCAACCTTTTCAGAAAGTACAAACAGATCCTTAACTTTGAATTTTTGACGCAAAGAAATCCTTGATCTGACAACCAAAATACTTTGAAATTTGAGTAACCTCAACCTTTGACCTTCATTTGACTTTTATTGTAAATGATGATTTTTCACACTTTAGTTATTTGAAAATTAATATAAATGGTCGGTGGTTTAAATTGTACTCTGGTAGTTAAGATACTCGTATTTCAGAGCGAAGGTCTTCCGATCTCAATCACACTTGTCCCTCCTCGAATTTCTCTTCCCTGCCCTATACATTTCAAAAGAATGTCACTCTGGTTGAACCCACAAAAAGAATTGGGTAATTTGCTAAATGGAGGTTGGTAAAGAACTAAAGATGTACATTACTCCCTTCATAATAGCCCCATTTCTAATTTGGCAAGGATTAAGAAATACTCAACTAAAATTGTTGAAAAAGTACTCCCCCCCGGTCCCAATTAGATAGTTCATGTTGTCTTTTCGGGGTGTCCCAATTATATAATCCTCTTTTTTTATTAAGAAGTCTAAAATTGTATTATTTTATTAATTTACCTTCATTTGATATTTATTTAAAACTGTCAACTTTAAATTCTACTTATTAAATAAGGGTAAATTAAGAACACATATTGCATAATATATATTTTCAATACAAGTTTTAATTCGCTGAAGTAACAAAGTTAACTATATAATTGAGACAGTGAGAGTAAAATTTAAGAGTATTTTTTAATATACCACTTGATTTACTAATTATTTCACTTTAATGGTTTTATTTTATTAATAACAATGCATATTAAATATATGTATAATAATATTTTAGTTACGGCTTTTAAAGGGAAAGTGGCTTATCTTTTTTAGACGGACGAAGATGAAATACCAGCCTATTTTTGGGGGATGGAGGAAATAATTACCAAATTTGGAAATTTACTTCAAGAAAAAAGACAATTAATTAGGGTTTCCACAAGAGTATAATGCCAGGAATTTTATTTTGTCTACACGAGACATATTATTATGCTTACATGTATATGTGTCAAAATATCTAAATTATAAGTACTCCACACTTATAATATGAATGTGTGCCACATGTTACACATATTCATAATAATATGCCTGCATTGGTAATGATATTAGGTGATATTACATGATAAGCATAATTTACTAAATTACATGTCCCTTGCTTTTGACTACATTTATATCATTTAGTAACAAAAGACTATCACGTCGGATGAGGTGGTGGTCAATGGTCATCACCAACAGTGATAAATAGCGTTATTCTACGGGATGGCTTATGCTTTTGTATTATGTAGATATAAGCTGATTTCTTTCTCAGTTCTCACCTTTTATTCTTCTCTCCCTATAGGGCTCCATAGAAAAAGGGCACAAATAATTCAATAGTAGTTGAATAATACTAGATGAAGCTACTAGATTAAGGGCGGAGCTAGAATTTCAAAATTAGGGGTCCTAGAATGAACAATCCATTTCTAATTGACCCCAAACAGTGGAATTTGAGTTATAGATAGATCGGCCTAGCAAGGTTGAACTTCAAGCTTGACTTGATCGGTTGATCCTAGTCTCGTTAGTAAATGAATCCAACCATAATTGGTCAATAATTTTCATTTATTATTTCAACTAAACAGAGGTCTTCCATTCCCGCAATTCTCATGTTAATTTGTTGTGAGGGTCTGGTTTAATTCCACAGTTATTAGGAATGACAATTTTATACCCATTACCCAATACTTGTGGGGAACCATCCCGAACAGGGCATGTATTAAGTATTAGGACGGGTATAGAGCGAAGAATTTTTATCGGGTCGCGGACGAGTAGTGGCCGCCCGACCCGATACCCGAATTTTTTTTAATTAAAAAAGAAAATTGATATTGAAGAAGGGCTAGCGAGGACTGAAGAGCTAAGGATTAGAATTCTAGCATTCAAAGATAAATCAATATGCCTTAACTGCTATGCCCAACTTTCTTTTTGTTAAATTTTTAGCAAACTTTATATTAATTCAAAATTTAGGTTTCCTTAAAATAACAAAAACTAATTCAAGACAAACCAATTTGGGCTTCATGTATGATAATTTGGATGATTTTTTCATGTAGTTTCTAATTTTTTTAAGATTTTCTTAACGAGGCAGGTAACGAGTATTTTTCTCATACACACCCCATATCTCCCCCACCCCGTACCCTATGAATTAGCTATGGGGCGGGTACGGAGCAGAGGTTTTCTTAATGCCGGAGGGGGGACGAGAGAGGGCATTCCCGCTCTGTTGCTATTCCTAATAGTCATGGAATAGTATAGTGGTTAAAATTTATCATGACAACAGATCAAAGAAACAAATTGTCCTTATATTTTATTGATTCGTAATGTTTAAAAAGCATGAAGCGTGAAAAAGTGTCAAGGTGAAAGATTGAGATTAGGTATGTTAAAGCACATCAATGCATGATAAAAGCGTAAGATGTGACAAAACAAAAAATTTAAGATTCGAGTATAAGTACCGCTTAGCTCAGCTTTTTAGAATACTCTTTGAAGTCAAGTCGGTGTAGAAATATGCACTCAATGCATGATAGCGCAAAATATTTACTTTCAACATAACAAAAATTAGGGTATTTTACACCTACCGTCCCTAACCTTTTAACTTTTTATAGATTACGTCCATAATCTTTAATTCTACTATTGGGGTCCCCAACCTTTACCAAAATCCCTAGCCAGGTCCCTGAAGACCGAAACCGTCCAACATAGCCGTTAGTCAAAGTGTTGACCATGAGTAATTTTGGTAAGACACAAAAAACAAATATTTTAATTTAAAAAGAATAATTTGAAAAAAAAAAAAGGTTGGAGGGACACTCCCAGCTACCATTTTCGGCAGAATCAGCAAGCATTGGAGAGACTCCCCCTATTTCTGGCAGCCCTGTGGCTGCCAGAAATGGCAGCCAGGGAGAGGGGAACCTTTTTTTTTTTTTAATTTTTAAATTATTGTTTTTTAAATTAAAGTGTTTATTTTTTGTGTCTTACCAAAATTACCCATAGTCAACACTTTGACTAACGGCCATGCTGGACGGTTTTAGTCTTTAGGGACCTGGCTGGGGATTCTGGTAAAGGTTGGGGACCCTAGGAGTAAAATTAAAGGTTAGAGGTGTAATCTATTAAGGGAAGATTGTTTTCTATCTTGTATGTCACGCTTCTCTATTTTCTTACCAACTATAAGGGAAGATTGTTTTCTATCTTGTATGTCACGCTTCTCTATTTTCTTCTCCAATTCGCCTCATTTCTCTTATTCTTCTTCCACATATAATTTGTACTGTCCGATTCACCGTTCAAATAGTATACTAATTATTTCGAGATTTACTTTTAGTTAATTTTATTTTCATTTTGGGTAATTTACACCTAACGTATCTAACCTTTCAAGTATTTATAGATTACGCTCTTAATATTAAATTTTCCTTCTGTGAGTCTTCAACTTTTGGAGAAATCCCCAATTTAATCCCTAGTGATGGAAACCGTCAAATTCGTCCGTTAAGGTCAGGGATATTTTTCAGTAAAATATAAAAAATTGATACTTTAATCCAAAAAATTAAAAATTAAAAAAAAGGTTGGGGAAGCCCTCCATGCTTGCTGCCGGAAGGGCTGCCCGAAATGACAGCAAAAGGGAGAGTCTCCACTGCCAAAAAATGGCAGTAGGGGGTCGACCCTCAATTTTTTCCTTTTTTTAAAAAAAATTTTTATATTAAATATCAATTTTTTATATCCTACTGAAAATTCCCTTGACCTTACGGATGAATTTGATAGTTTCCATTGCTAGGGATTAAATTAGAGTTTTTTCAAAGATTGAGAACCCATAGAAGGAAAATTAAAAATTAGAGACGTTATCTATAAATACTTGAAAAGATAGGGACCTTAGGTGTAAATTACCTTTCATTTTTTAAGGATAGAATTTATTTTACTTGTAAAAACCGACCATAAGCTTCGCCAAACACGTTCTTACCGTGGCCGCCCTGCTTAAGCCTATCGAGTATCGACCCGCAAATTGAGGCGAAGGCTCTCCCCTGTTCCGTTCTTTAGGTACGCTCAATTGTTCTTCGATCTTTTCATTTTTTTTTTTGCCCAACACTTTCATGGTTTCCATTCTTCCTAGTAGGTTACCTAGGATCTGTTATTTGTCCAGAATTCATGCGTTTGAAGCTAAGAATTAACTAATTTTGGTAATTTATGGTCGATAAGTGGACAATGCCCTAGAAGAAACGAAAGCTCCCAGGAGTTTTAGGCATAGTGCTCTCAGCTCGATTTGCATAGCAGAAATCAATATATTATTGATAAGGTTGAGTCACAGGGTTTCAAAGACTTTTTAATCAAGAATTTTTCTTCTCTGCACTTAATGTTATTTCCTGCTCAATTGCTAGTTAAAATCACAGATACGATATATTAATTGGTTATGCATTGCTTTGTAGGTTAAAAACTTAAGTTTAGAAGCATCCTTCGTTCTCCGTGGCAAGATTTTTTAGGTTTTTTGTTAGAAAGTGATTTTTGTTTGAAATATGTAGTGAAAAAGTAGAGAGAAGTTACAAGGAAATGTGAGAAATTATTATTTATAGGAAATGTGTGGTTTTTGGTATTGATTTGATTTATTGAAAATTTTAGTTGTGAAAAAAGTTTATGTGGAGAACAAGCAACGAGATAGTTGTTTCCATATGTTGCATCAAATGATGTTGAGTTCTCGTTCTCTCGTGTTATCGGCACTTATTTCTATTATTAATAAATAACTATTTCATGCTCATTATTATATTTGTTAATTTTGCAACAATTACACATTTTGGATACAATGATTTGGGCTAATTTGTTTTCATGAAAATATTTTAAATTTCAGATGCAAAATGCTTCAGTTGTTTCTATCTGAGCCGAAATGGAGTAATGATGATGGGGATGAAGAACCTGCTAATCATAAAATATCACTTTTGAGGGAGTTAGAATCGATTATTGGGTCATTGCTGTCTTCAGGAGGCCGATCTGAAGCTCGACTTTGGCTTTGCAAAAGTCTTTCTGGCATAAGTTCAATTGACCCACGTCACCAGTGTGAGGTATTTGTGAGCTTAATTACATCCAAGCCAAAAAAGAAATACTTAGCAGAACAACTTCTGCAATTGATGTTTGATAAAATACCACAAAAGTTGGGACCGATTTTAGCCAAGAAAAGTTACATGCTGGAGGATTTCTTCAGAGGCAAGTCAACTTAATCATGCTGAAGATTCTACGTGCATAATCAGTAAAGTGCTTCAGAACAAATTTCTTTGTATGCTGATGAAACTAATTGGTTTAAATTCCTTAATCGACTTCCATATAAGTACTTGCTCTCCTGGTTATTGGACCTTTGATTTTAGAGGCCAGTTTTTCTGATTAATGAATGACTTAATATGGATCTTGAAGTATGATTGCTTGTATATTTCACAGGCCTAGATAAAAGTGCTATTATGGCAGTATGATTGTTCAATTATACCACATTATGTCCTTCAATTTCTGGATAAGAACAGGTGCCTTTGGCTCAAACAGAATGATGCAAAGGATTGGTTTAGCCCTAAGTTCATTAGGAATGCCGTTTAGCTTCTTGTTTGTATGTGTTCTTAAAACTCAATTACTAGTTAGGATTTCTTCTTTTTCCCTACAGAAAAGAGAGTAAATGAAACCTGATTTTGGAGTTTCTTATTTTAAATTTTTGAGGAACATTTTCCAATTGGGCCTACAAATACATCAACTGGCGACTGCAAAAAAGTTCATTTTATGCAATTTAATTTAATTTTATAGCTTTAAGGTAATGCAATGATGGTAAAAACCCTACCTAGTTTCAAAACCATAGTTTTCTAGATTAATTTGTAAAGCTTCTCTCAAGTCTTGCAGATATATCTACCCTATAAATAGTGCAAAAGATATATCTTAACAAGATACTTTTGTCTTCATCATAATCATTTAGCAGTGAGTTATCTGGTTATTGTGAACGATTGCTTGTATGTATTTGAAAATTGGCCATTATAACTTTCGCATTAAAGAACTTTTGATCAATCCAGGAAATCCAAGGCGTATCTTGCGGTGGTTTTCAAATTTTTCTGGCTCCGGTAGGTTGGAGCATGGAAAAGGAGCCACAGCACTGTCCCAATTTGCCTTTGTGAATCGCGACCTTTGTTGGGAGGAACTTGAGTGGAAAGGAAAACACGGGCAATCACCTGCAATGGTTGCTACAAAGCCCCAGTACTTTCTTGATCTTGACGTCCAACGGACTGTTGAGAATTTTCTCGAATACGTGCCTGAATTTTGGTCATCACATGAGTTTTCAGATTCGTTGAAGGATGGTGATATTTTGGATATTGATAAAAAATTCTTTATTGATTTGTTTGTTGACCTGATGTATAAAGAGGATTTGGATGACATTTGGGAAGTTATAGATGAGTTTCTCACGAAGGAATCATTTTCATTTTTGTGCCATCACCTTCTTGTCATTCTGAAAGAGCAGGAGTTGCAGGTTTTCCTAGATTTGATCACTAAATATCTTAATCCAAAGCCAGAATCCATCGAATATGGAAATGCATCTCAGTGGCTTGAGATTATACTTTCAAACTGCAGAGCTGATAGTACTATCAGTCAGCTACTTCTACTGAATGCGGTGATAAATCAGGGCCGGCAGCTTCTGCGACTTGTGCATGAGGAAGGCAGTGAGGATGAAAAACAGAAAATAAAAGATTTGACTTGTCAGATTTGTGAATCTTCAGCTCGTGCCAAGGATTTGGCGCCAATCCTGAAAGAATGTTTTAACAGGAAAACAATGGAAGTGATAAAATTGTTAGGTCTACAGTCTTGGGCTATTCATTTCAGGCTGTCAGAGGAGTTCCATTCTCCTGAATCTTGGGAATCTTTATTTATCAGTAATGGGATAAAGTTTCGCAGGTCCAACAAGTATGCTTTGTTACATGATCAATTTTTAGAAGATTGTGGATCAGATTGGGACGAGAAGTCTTCAAAGAGATCAAAGAAGAAAAGAAAACATAAAAAGAAAAGGAGGAAGCTTGACCCAGATGAAAGTGATGAAAATGAATTGCAAGATTTTGATTTGTCAACTAACAGAATGGATTTACAATCTAAGGCGGGTGATTGGCTGCTTTCTACTGATAATTATTCTACCACATGGAGTAGTGTAAGTTTAATAACCTTTTTCAATAGTGGATTTGTGCCCGCCCTGTTGCTAGTATCACCAAATCCTTTTCTTCCTCGTGTGCGAGTTTAATTATATGATCTATAAACTTCAATATACTTCAGTGCTAATAAATATTGTTCAAAAACTTCATTGATTAGGCATACCCCTGGGGAAAATGAAGATATGCTTACAAACCACTTTTGCCTACACTCTTTCCCTACAGACGCTCTTCCGATCTGCAGGATTTTAAAAGGATTCAATTTCTAGAAGACCTGATTGGTTTATCAATTTTACCAAAAGCTTCATTTTTCTTTCTTCAGAGTAAAACCAGAATCCATTGAGTTGTCTTTTCATCTTGGCTGCTTCAAAATAATGTCGGGTAGTCATTATGAATATGGCAGCTAAATCGTACTTTTGGACAATGTTCTATTTGAAGTAGCAAATAAGATTCACCATCGCCCTGCAGTTGCAAACTATCTTCTAATTTCTCTGCCAGCTCATTATTTTGTATTAAGTGGTTCTTTTGCTGCAAACATTAAGCTGTATCATCTTAATTATAATTTTCCAGGTCCAGTTTGTCCTGCACGTCTGCTTATGTTTTTCTACAGAATGAACAAACATAATGCTCTTGTTGCTTCATGGCTTATTGAATATCAACAATCTCTGATTGTTATGTTGTTTTGTAGTTAGACCTGCCAGAACACCTGTCACAGCATTGCTTCTTTCTGTGGTTGAAGTGGGTTTTTGCCAAATGGAGAGATGTTGCTTGACCGTTGCTCTTTCTAAATGCCCAAATTGCTGGATTGGATAAATGGTGATTTTAGATCGGAAGACAAGTATACGATGAAACAGTTTCAAGGTCTTCCGGTAATAACTTGAATCTTTCTGTGTTATTTTTTCAGCGGTCGGTTGAAATAGTCAACGAAGTCTAGGTCAATGAGTAACCCAATTTTGTCAGTGGTTTTCTATGGATCTAAGCAATTATGACATGTTTTACTAGTGTGCTTACTATGTTGGAACAGGATCTTGTGCTTTCTAGTATAAATGTATTGATGTATTTTCCACATTGGGTCACAAAGTGATTTACTTTCATTTCACAATGTGTTATTTTTTGTCATTATGAAATCAAATGACAGATTATTCATTTGAGTTCACTTCATTCTGTAGGACTCTGATATCGTTGACCAGTTACATTGTGAATGTTATGAGGGAAAAACGTGTATTTGAAATTGGGATTTTTCAAATATTTTGTGCCATACGGATTTGCATCTCTCATAAAGTACGCAACATGCAAAATTAATCAAAAGATTCATCACACGCTAGGACAAATTCAGTACATCTGAGGTGAAGCTCCAACTTCAATGCAGCGTGATAGTTGTGCCAAGTTTAAGCATGATGTGCACAATATAAATGGGATCAAAGCAGGGGAGAAAGGTAAAATAGAAAAAATGCTCGCCGTTTCCACTGGTAAGCTTTAGCGCAGAAGTTCCGAAATTTGTTGATAGTAATAGTTGTCTTTTTGAAACAACTCTTCTTTAAATATATGTTGAATATTTTGGATCCTAAATGTTGCAGCCAATGACAAATCATGGGTTTACAAATCTGAGATGTCTTTCAGTTCAATGTCATGCTGTTTGTGGGATATTGAAGGTTGAAGACGTTCTTATGTATTGGCATCTTTTTTTCCAAATTAGATTAGAAATCAGTGGTTATGGACTGGGGCATGTATATATATGTGGGGGTAGGGTATATGGGAAATCAAGGAGAAAAGACCACCCTTTTCTTCCTTGTGAATGGTAGTCTTGTTCAACGCTTGAGCTTGAGCTTAGAAAAGGTTGAAATTTGTAATGAGGTGTTTTTCCTTTACCTCACTATAAACCAAAATAAGTTTAAAAACATAAAACCAAGAAATGAAAAAACAATAAATTTGACTGTTTGGGAGATGAGAGTAGTATAAAACATAAATAAAGTGGAAGAGAAAGTGTTAAAACCTTTTTAATTGCCATAAGGTTTGTTCCATTTGGACTGAATAGTTGGTTCTAGAACATTTTCACCGGCTAAATTTGACTTGCTAAGCTAAAAAGAAAAATTGTACAATGCAATTGGAACTAGAATTTTATACAATCAATTTTATACAACTGGTACATTTGAAAGGCTCCTATCCATCTACATCACTCGTTGATCAATGAATATTATTTATATGTGCCACATGTAGACGCTCTTCCGATCTAGTACGATTTTGTAATATCAATAGCATGGTTAAAATACAAAATACATCTAGAACATTTTCATCCAACTAATTTGACTTGTTAAAAGAAAAATTTGGCAATCATCATAAAATACAAAATACCTAATTTATTATCTATAGGCTTTACTAGTAAGTTATAATGAATCTATTCTTTTAAGATGTCAAAATGACATTCACACATGCACATGTGGCACAAATCATTTTGGCCATCTTCTAAGGATGCCAAATGCAAGACAAATATAACACCTTATCTCAATGCATACTGGAAAATATACGCGATACTACGATGTGCTCGTTTAAATGTTATACAAATACCTATCATAATGTATTTATTGCGCAAGTCTAACGGTATAAATTAGTTTACAACACAAATGTAATTGCTACGATTTGACCAAATTACCGGTTCAGGCATCAACAAGACATGATTCGAACAGTTGATACCTTGGTTCTGTTGTCAGACTCACACATGGCCCTTCATATAGATGACTTTAGAAGGGAAGATGAAACTTCTATCCCTCTCTTTTCAACCCCTGCAATAAAAGTGAGTTACGAAGAGGAACTTGGTCGCAGAATCACTATCTTCGATGACTAAAAGATTCTGGAGTGAATGGAACCTAATTGAATTTAAAATGGAGGGTCTATTATGAGTTATGACGTGATGGTTACCAACTACCTCTTAGGTCTATGCATTTGAAATGAAATTTAAAAGCTTACCCATTCAAAGTAAACAGAAATATTATATACCCACCCTGTTGCTAGCAACATTGGTCCTTTACCATACATTATTGTATCACAAGCAAAATGAAATTTCTAGAGAACAACATCAAAAGCTCACATGGTAGAAGCAACTTGTCCGATACCATGCGTGCTTTCCATTCTCAAATGGACTTTCATTCACATTACTGTCTGTGATAGGTGGAACTTGTAAAAGGGAAATAAAACTTACTTGATGACACATAGGCTGGCAAGCTGACATATGTGGGGCACGCTTTCGAGGTAACCATGTGACTTTGGTAATTGTTATCTGCTGCACAATCTCGAGGCTGCAACGAAAATTCAATTATCGAAACTAAAAATCAATAAATGGAAACATCAAACGAACAAAATATAGATACCCATATAGATCAGAATATTAGTGACTGTTCCATATAGAAATATGACATGCAAAATTCTCCAAGTCAGATTTTTTACCATATGACTATGTTTGGCCCATTGGGACAGACTGGTTTAAAAATTTAAGCACAGAATTAAATGGTTATTACAAGGTAGACGTTATTAATGGGGATTTAAGGAGGAAACATTTATTGATTTTCTTT